>CM060958.1:138233456-138415956 GCA_030765055.1 Mantis religiosa | reverse complement strand
TTCAAATACGGGTAGAGAAAATCATGAAAGTGTCCACAATTTGCCTATGGAACGCGAATAAACCACGAAAAACCCATGTCAAAAAGAGTGGTCGAAGAGAATCGAAGCCAAGACTTGCCGAATGCGAACCTCGCACGATACAATGGAGCAGGGGCGGCTTCTGGGGTAGTGCCGCTGTGCCATGGCACCATCTGTATGAAAATGAAAGAGAAGTGCACAGGAATTGCGCAAAAAAAAATTGTATCTGAGTATCTTTTCCCTCGTGTGAATAGGCTCGTTAAACGCAAGCGCTCTGTTCTGATTGTTTTCCGTGTCTTGGTGCCGATTCCAGAACGGTACCGTGTACACTCATAAGCGCCTGTGTTAAGGGCTAGGATGTCTGCTTATACACGGCTTCTAATGGGAGCAGGTAGTGCCGAGATCTCTCTGGCGCATAACTTACGTTTTGTCCACTAGAGTGCAGTAAAGCACGGGACTTAAGATAACCGTCTCTCTGTCGCGAAATTGTACACGAACGCCTTATATCACATTCTCCATGAATTGTATTATCAAATTTTTACTGTATTCGTTACACCTGTGCGTAACAAGAGTACGGATGTAATAAATACTTATTTCCGTTTCCCTGTACGTTCTCTTTGGTACAGTATATTATAAAATAGGATGGATTATTGATAAGATTACCTAAATCGTTCGAAATTGGTACACATATTTATATTTTAACAAACCTTACTTATTTTTATTTATTCATGCATTCCTTTATTTAGTCATTTATTATTTATTTGCTTGTTTGTTTATTTATGTATTTATTTAATTTATGTGTTTATTCATTCATTTATTTATGGCACCGCCAATATATTGCCCTACCGGCCGCCCCTGCAATGGAGCCAAGACGTTCAGTGTCCCTTGTACTTCGTAACAGCATTCCCTATTTCACTAAAACTAAGAGGATGGCTCAGCCAGGAAGCTGAAAGTCGTGTTTAGAGGTTAAGTAAAGTTTTGTGTTAGTAATCTTAACTTGATGATTAGAGTGCAAATGATAGATGAGTTTCAATCAGACCTAATGGCAAAATCAGACAGTTTTACATGATTTCAACAAATATCGCCTTACCTTTGTCAAAAGAACATTGGGACAAATTAAACTATTGTATGAATTTAATTTAAATACCCTTTTGGTAAGGTACATAAATCATCTAAATATACGTTTAATATGCATGTATATATCTCTGTATCTGCTGCTATGCGCCACCGCCACCGCCACCGCCACCGCCACTACTCTTATCATTACATAACATTGTGGAGAGGACAACGTATTCTTCTGGTATAATTATCAACAAACGATTTGACACGTGAAACATTCGCTCACTTTGTTCTCGGGCAGCCAGCCAGGTGAAAAGATGAGAGATCAGCGTTATAACCACAAATGAAGTACTCGATATAACACAACTATAAACAAAGACAAAACACTATCAAAATTCGTATTACTGAAAAAATTACTCTTTTCTTTAATTAAATGCCAGGTCAGGATTTGGCGAGAATTCTGCTGATTCTGCCGGATAGATTGCCGGTAAACGGGATGCAGGCTGTAGAGGTAGGCTTATCTGACGCTTGCTGTATTACAGGTTTCCCTTTCCTAGCTTTGGTGATCGAGGCTGCTGATTCTGCCGGATAGATTGCCGGTAAACGGGATGTAGGCTGTAGCGGCAGGCCTATCTGACGCTTGCTGTATTACAGGTTTCCCTTTCCTAGCTTTGGTGATCGAGGCTGCTGATTCTGCCGGATAGATTGCCGGTAAACGGGATGCAGGCTGTAGAGGTAGGCTTATCTGACGCTTGCTGTATTACAGATTTCCCTTTCCTAGCTTTGGTGATCGAGGCTGCTGATTCTGCCAGATATATTGCTGGTAAACGGGATGTAGGCTGTAGCGGTAGGCTTATCTGACGCTTGCTGTATTACAGGTTTCCCTTTCCTAGCTTTGGTGATCGAGGCTGCTGATTCTGCCAGATATATTGCTGGTAAACGGGATGTAGGCTGTAGCGGTAGGCTTATCTGACGCTTGCTGTATTACAGGTTTCCCTTTCCTAGCTTTGGTGATCGAGGCTACTGATTTTGCCGGATAGATTGCTGGTAAACGGGATGTAGGCTGTAGCGGTAGGCTTATCTGACGCTTGCTGTATTACAGGTTTCCCTTTCCTAGCTTTGGTGATCGAGGCTACTGATTTTGCCGGATAGATTGCTGGTAAACGGGATGCAGGCTGTAGCGGTAGGCTTATCTGACGCTTGCTGTATTACAGGTTTCCCTTTCCTAGCTTTGGTGATCGAGGCTACTGATTTTGCCGGATAGATTGCCGGTAAACGGGATGCAGGCTGTAGCGGTAGGCTTATCTGACGCTTGCTGTATTACAGGCTTCCCTTTCCTAGCTTTGGTGATCGAGACTGCTGATTCTGCTGGATAGATTGCCGGTAAACGGGATGTAGGCTGTAGCGGTAGGCTTATCTGACGCTTGCTGTATTACAGGTTTTCCTTTCCTAGCTTTGGTGATCGAGACTGCTGATTTTGCCGGATAGATTGCCGGTAAACGGGATGTAGGCTGTAGCGGTAGGCTTATCTGACGCTTGTTGTATTACAGGTTTCCCTTTCCTAGCTTTGGTGATCGAGGCTGCTTATTCTGCCGGATAGATTGCCGGTAAACGGGATGTAGGCTGTAGCGGTAGGCTTATCTGAGGCTTGCTGTATTACAAGTTTTCCTTTCCTAGCTTTGGTGATCGAGGCTTCAACGTCATATTCGGAGTAGCCGTTTTGACGGAAAGTGAGTCTCAGGTGCTGTAATTCTTGTTTTAAGTGGCTGGGATCAGAGATAGACAAAGCTCTGTGGGCAAGTGTATTGAGTTAATATCTGTTTTCTGTTCATTATAATCAAGGTATACAGTATTATTATCAAGATTCATACGAACATTTTTATAAAATAAATTAAATTGAACATCTGGATATTTTAAAAGTAAAAAATAATTTATTGGTAGCGAAGTTTATTCAGAAAATTGATTCTTTTTCAATCGCGAGCACGTATGAAAATTAAGAATGCTCTTAGCTCAGATTGAGGTACATCCGGAGTTTTAGATACATCGATACATCAGAGTGCCAGAATGGTCTAGGAAGAATTGGTTTCATCATCACCATCCAGGATAGCTGAATACAAGCCACACCTCAGTCACAAAGCTGGACATCAGGTGAGAATAATCCCGTTACACATAATCACCGCAGACTTGGTAAACACCATCATCCCATCACCATTAACTCCCGCTTCACATGATCGACGCAACGCGGGGCTTCCAAAACGTCCTCTTCAAACATCACCATAAAATCCTGCTACACTTTGCATGACGAAAACATAAAAGACAAATAAGTCATTGCCATTTGACAAAAATTATAGGAGTAAGAATCGGAAAGTTCAAACAAATAACAATGAATATTTCAAATTAGGTTCACTCGACAAAATGTACATTTCACACAAACTTCTTTCACGGTTTATGGGGTAAGCAAACGTCTTCCAAATGAAGAGGAATTCTGAGGAAATTCCCAGAATATTCAACAAGTTCATTTAATCTCATGAAGGAATCTTAAACATATATTTTAACCACATATCTTTAGAGATATGTTTGAGAATGTTCGGTAGTAAATGGACTTTTCATTTTTGATTTATGCCATTTACAAGAAAACACATTTCTCTTTCCATTTTTTTTATTAAGACAACTTCAAAATGTGTATTGCTGGTTAAACTTCGTTACAAAATATTTGGCTGGAATACAATACCTTCTCTGTACTTGTTAGAAAAAGTAAAAGCTCTAGAGAAATGGAAGCAACTAAGAGACAGCTAGGCTGTTTGCCAAGTGGGTTTCTTCTATGCCGAAATAACATATATGATTGAGTTATTGAGCTATTAACATGCCTTGCACTTGGCAACCCAAGGACGTTGGGTTTGCACGTGTCTATATGGGCGTGCGCAGTTAAATTAATACATATTAAAAGTTAAACATACGTCCCAAATTTTATGGCACAATTCCATATTTGACTCCATCTTCCTTACTTACGTTACACGTGCGAAAAACAATTTATGTTCTGTATGTTATTAAACGTCCTGTATTTCCAAAGTTACTTCACACGAACTTAACACATAGCATATTTCTGTTTCAGAATCTAAACGACAACTTATTCCAGTTTGAACATTCAAATTACAAAACCTCATTTATTACATTCACAGGTTTACAATTCGATAAAAGTATATTATTTTAAAGCCCCTTCTACTTTTCTTAATCGAGATGTTTACAAAACATTTGAAAACATTTGCAAACTAAAGGAAAAATCAAATCTTTCAAGTCAGTCATGACCACGTAACAGAAAAGACAAATGAATGGATACTTATAACGGAATTGATTGATTCATTTGTATATAAGGGTACTCAACTGCATGGTCATCAGCACTCTTACAAAAAACTAATTGATGGCAATATCCAGATATAAATTATTCAAATTTTTAAAGAAACAGATCAAAGCAAAATTACAATAACATAAATAAACCCAAATGTTTAAAAAATATTAATAAAAATCTATAATTACAAACAAAATACCAAAAGGCACAAAATATTACTACTTTCAATATCAACTTGCCATGACAAAAGCTACCTGCCCAGTGGTGGTCGAACCAATTTGTTCCCTTTCTTTGGGGCTGGACTAGCACCTTTATCATATACGCTGTCAAAAGAAACTGATCATTCTTTATTGAACAGTCCTCGCATATTCTTTCGGTGTTTCGCAACAGCCTGTATAGGCTGTTAATAATAACCCAGCACTGTATGGGAGAGATTGTTTACTCCTGGCAGATAGCGGTTTACCCATGCTATACGTAAGGAGCACCGTCCCCCACACTAGGCACTGACGAGAGATATCCATCAGCTACTTGCAAGTGGCTGCATGTGGCGCTCTTCAGGCTTCAGTTTTGGGCGTTGTGGTTCTACTCTGCAGAAGATTTTTGGTGCACATGGTTTATACAGGTACATCAAATTTTCTGGTGTGTTACCGTGTGACTACAGTGATAGTTCCCTTACCAGAAAGTATAACCTATGGAAAATGTATGCAATAGCAATGATTATATAGAAGTTGTTAATACACGAAGGGGGGCCCAAATGAAATCGGATTGTTGTTGTAAAAACTTTATTGGTGAACCTTTTTATAAAATTACTTCAGTCACCTTCAAAATACTCTCCATTACATGCGATGTACTTGTCAAGTGGAAAACGACAGACCACCTCTAAGATGCCAAATAGTGGGTCACTCGTAAGGCCATGTGTGCTGAAGCGTTGTCGTGATGCAGAAACCAGTCACCTGATCGCCAAAGTTCCGGGCGTTTCCTCCTCACATCCTCTCTCAGACGCCTTAAAACATCCAAGTAAAAGTGGTGGTTAACGGTCTGGCCAGGGGTTACGAACTCCCGATGCATAATTCCACGAACATCAAAAAAGACAATGATCATCGTCTTCACATTTGACCTCACTTGCCTTGCTTTTCTGATCTGGGAGATTGGCCTCCTCCAAGAGTATTATGAACTAGCTATCAGGATTAATACAGGTAAAACAATTTCAGAAACGAAACAAGCTATTTGGGTCGTTTAGTTTCATAAATTATTTACAGATAGTAATTCACAGTATGGTTTGTGTCCTATAGGTGAAGATATATGGTGTGGCTTTCAAAGAGCTCAGATCAGGAAAGAAATTTATAGACATAAAACACTCCAGAAGATGTTCTTTTGGCAATTAAACCAGTATTTGTGGAAGTTTCTCAAGATGAATTACTGAGAGAGTGTTTGCATAGTCGAACCCAAAACCCAAATGAATGTTTTCATTACATAATATGGGAAAGAATTCCAAAAACTGTGCATGTTGGGCCAAAAACTTAAATAAATTTGTGTATATGATAGTGTTATTTGTTGTAATGATGGGTGCAGTGGAAGGCATAAAGTAATGACAAAAATGGGCATAAAAGTTGGTGAAAATATGAGGGCAGCATGTCTAAAAACAAAAGACGTACGTCGACTGTCAGTAGCAAAAAGAACAGCTCAGTTGCTTGAAAGTAGAGCTAGAAGTAAAAAAAGGAAAATAAAAGACTAGGAAAGCCTAACTGAGCAGGAATATGGAGCAGGCATGTTCTGAGAGTATGTATAATTTAAAAAGAATCGTGCTTAATCTTTGATCGTGATTTCACAAAACCTTGCTTTTTCATACTTTAGGTGCAGGTTTCTCGAAAAATATAAAATATATTGATAAAAATTTTTAGTACTTATTTTTTAATGTTACCTTAACACATTAATCTAACTTTCATATTAATATGATTTATAAAATGTAAGGAAAATAAAATTCAGTTATTAAAAATATTATCCTTTTTTTAACACAACTAAATAGTTTTTCATATTTATAGTATAAACTATGTATGCTTTTTATTTAGTTTGGATTATACAACTGTGCCTTATGTTATTTAGGAAAATGACTGGTGCCTATAGCTTTAAATTCCTACAAGGAACCTAGACCTGAAGTATAGAGTGTAATACCTTTCCTCAGGATACACCGAGTGACTTATGCCCCTTTTACAAGGAACTGTATGAACTTAACTTACATATTATACAGTCGTTAAATACACACATCCTTATACTGTAATCATTGCAAATTTAAATTTCTTGCAATATTTAGATTTTTGTGTATTTATATTTCAATGTTGTTAAAAATGAGCCCTGTCTGGGTAAAAACCTCCCACCGCACTTAAGTGAAACGTGATTTTTTTTCCATCCCTAAGTGCGTCATTGCTTATGTAATTGACCAAAAATATTGAACCACCTTTCTGAAGTTGCCAGTTCTAATCTAGAACAGTTTCAAGCTTTTAGACGCGTGTACTAGAGAAAGTTACAACAGAAAACATGTCGTTTGGAACCAAGTTTTGCGAAAAGGTAGAAGATAAATTAAATTAATTGAATAAGTCATAAAGTATGAGAAGGAATGACAATGATTGCTCCGTAACATCCAAAAGCAGGTTTGACCACATTTGAACAGGTAAATTGCTTCCGAAATTAATGCTGACTAATAGCTAATGCTCCATTTTCGGGAGTAAACCTTATATGGTATTAAATGCAGAAGCAGTTTCACTTTACTTTAAATAATTTGGAATGCTGCTGTGAAACTGCAATTCTACGCTATATATCTAAAACTGATGATACTCTCAAAAGAAAAATCAGTATCGATTTTGAGTTCCGTTAACAATATTTGTTTCTACATGACCTTAGTAAAAGAGCACAGTATTTTATATCGTTGAAAGGTTTTGCATTTTACCAAACCGAGGTGCCGGATTAGCTCCTCTCTCCCCATTTTCAACGAATATTACTTATTTGTTCCCTTTTATTCACATTCATGCTCTACTTAGAGAAACCAAACCTTATGGGAAGAGAGGAAGTCAGATCTGCCTCCACCTACTGTTCGTCGAGCTATGATGCATTTATGAGACTCAGAAACAATCCTCTCTAAATATTGATTATGGAGTGAATTAAGGGGAAGTGCTTCATACACAAAGCGGAGGGAAGTGTGACAAGATGACGTCACTAGCTTATAAGAACTGATCATAGCCAGCCAGCCACATAACCACACAACCACATAACCAACCAACCACACACCACACAGCCAAATAACCAAATAATAACGAAATACCTAAATACCTAAACAAACAAGGACATATATACATAAATACATATATATACATAAATACATATATACATAAATACCTACATAAATAAATAACATGCAATACCATACAATGACACCTAATTTCTTAAGCCAGGGTATAAATATTCGAAACCTTTACATTTATTTAACTTTTTATAATTTTACAAAAATAATTCTACAGATAATATAAAAAAATAAAAATCAACATACGATGGCGATGATGGATGGATGCATGGATGATGATAATGATGAAGATGAGGATGAGGATGTGGATGAGGATGATGATAATACCTTAAAACAACTTATATTTACCCACATTTTAAAATCTTTATCATTTTTTATATAAAACAAGACATGTTCATCTGCAACAATATTTAACAAAATAAAACAAAACTACCTAACTAATATTTTACTGGTATCCAGTAAACAATGTACCAGATAACCGGTTATTTAAATAAAAACAAATTCTAAATCGACCTATCTAAAGCCACCGGAATCCTGCGGCAAGGTATGTACTGGTAACCAGCACGATCTCTAAATTTCTCCTGTTTTAACTAATGCTTCCAGTGTATTTTCATTTAATATTGGCATTTTAATGTCAAAATACTCCAAATAATAAATAACATATTATAAAATCTCATACTCATACACTTTATTGGCCGTTTAAAAAGTTTTCATTGTGATAGGTTTCCATCATATAGCAATAAACACTTAATATATGAAATAGTGTTAGCCATTATAAATTCTTAAGTTATAAAATGGCTTCTTTTTAAGGCAACAATTTAGTTTAACTTTAAACCTTATTAAACTAACAGAAGTAAAGGAAGTAACATGTCAATATTATATTGGTGTTATTTACAAAATGTCTGTCTGATACAGTAACAGCGATGTCACTTCCAAAGTTGAAAGTATCATAACCTTTCTTAACATACTGTAACGCAGCGGCTATGTGTAGCTCATTGGCAGATGACAGTTGTAACGGTGAACAGATAAGCCACGCGCTCGTCCAGCAGCAACATTCTTAGCGTTATCTCCGGGTAACTGGCACCTTCTAGAAATTTTTCCATCTTGAAAACCAGGTGATTTGGCTAACCCTTGTTCTCGAGTTTTATGCAATCCGCATTTTATACTTCTGAATGAAAACATCGACGCAGTTACTAGGGTCTACCCACGTATTTAGCATGGATGTTAAACACTGATGAAATTATTACTAATATACAGGGTGTCTCTAAAGTCAGTATCCATTTCAATGAATGAAGACAGTGATTGAAAAGTCAATATTATTTTGAAGTGTTACACATATTCTAGTGCCCTTCGACATGACCTCAAAACACATACGCCATCTTTCAGTAGTGGAACGAAATGTAGACTGTAACATGTCAACTGTAATTCGATCTGCTGCTTCCCTGATACGATTCCGTAACTCAGGTAGACCATTCACTTTGCTAATGTACACTTTAGATTTGATGTACCACCATGCAAAAAAGTCTAAAGGAGTAAGGTCCGGTGAACGGGAAGCACACGGCCGAGGTGAACCTCTGCCTATCCATCTCCCTGGAAAGGTTCTGTTCAGATAATCACAGACGATGTTTGCAAAATGTGAAGGCGCACCATCTTGCTGAAACACAACCATATCCAGAATGACATCCTCTTGAAGCTGCGGTTCAAGGAACAGTTCTAACATGTTGAGGTAGTTGTAACCTGTTATTGACTTTTCGGCAAAGAAAAATGGGTCATACAGTTTTGCGTTTGTCAGATCCAAACATTGACTTTCGGTGTATCACGTTCCCACTCCGATACCTCATGTGGTTCTTCATTTGTCCATATTCGGCTGTTGTGTCTGTGCACTTTCCCACAAACATGGAAAGTGGCTTCATCGGAGAATAAAATGTTGTCCATTAAATTCTCATTCTCTACACATCCTATGAGGTCATAACCCATTGCCCGACGATAGGCGAAATCCTCGTCCTCAAGATGGTGCACAACTTGAATGTGATACGGACGTTTTCGTAGAGTGAAACGTAGAATTTTCCACACTGTGTTGCGAGGGACGTTCAATTCCCTACTGAGGCGTCGAATTGATGCCTTCGGACTCCTATCACTGGCAATTTGAACCTGCTGCACTGTTTCTGCCAAGACGTGTGGTCGTCCAGGACGTGTCTCATCACACACACTGCCGGTACGCTTAAATTTGTTCACAAGTAGACGAATGTGTGCCCTTGATGGGGCTGGTTTGTGGAATTAACGGATAAATTCCGCTCTGGCGTCTTCATATGACAATCCGCGTACCCGTGCACAAACAATGGCAACGCCTTCTTCTGTGCTAAACATCTTGCACTAAGATAACGGTATCTGAAAGGAAACAAAATATTGCGTTTTCATGGAAATGGATAGTGACTTTAGACACACCCTGTAGATGTTATCGCATCGCCCGTAGTATATTCGCAATTAGACAGCTGACGTTTGCACGTCTGCAAATATTCACACTGGAACCAGTGAATACTATATATTAGACGGAATGTTAACTCTCACCTCCCGAGGTAGCTCAGTTTGAACGAATGCAGAACTACCATCTCATTTGTCTGCTGTGACGGTGGTTTGAAATCCTCTGCGTAAGTATTGTGACTTTGTGGGTTCGTGAAATTAAAAGTCCAACTGCACAAACTCAAATAGTTCTTTATTTCCACCGAATTATTGTTGGAACACTTGCCGATTACTTAGAATTACTTAGCCCACACAATTACATTCCACCAGTTCGTCTGTCACAGGTCCATGTCACGCTCACAATTAGTGCAACTCTTCTGATACACGTACACAGTCTTCCAGTCCGTTCGCTAACCCGCGGTGCTCCTCACGGCTGCTCGCCAAGAACTGAGCTGACTCGCCAACTGCAGGCGAACCTTCTGGAAGGTTCGCGGCGCGCACAATTATCCCGAGGTTTCGAGACGTCTGGTGGGAGGGGAAAGAGACGGTACAGGGATCGTGCCGCTTTTCTAATTATCCCCTCAGTTAGTGACACGAGACAAATGGGTAGGCGTGTGCCAAATACTTCCTGTCTGGCCCTACTGCCGACCGGTTCTATCGGAAATTCCGACGTTCGGGTGACAGTATACTAATATTTTTTACCGTGTAATACTCCAAATTTGCATTTATTTTTCTAAATAACAGTTATTAATTTTATTTTTCATGGTTTTATTTATATATTATGGCATTGTTTGATGTTTCTTTATTGGTAAACTACAAGTATGTAAATTAGCCCGCCTCGGTAGCGTCGATGGTAGCGTGTCTGCCTCACGTTCAAGAGATTCCCAGTTCGAATCTCGGTAAGTTTGAGTTACCTGGATAAGCTTTTGCCCGGGGTTTTCCATGATCCTTCAAGACGAATGTCGGGTAACTCTAAGCTCCATGGACCCTGGACTCATTTGAGCATCATTTCACCCAATTCATTCACCGTCCGATACAACTTAAAGTTGGGGCGGACGTAAATTACCAAAAAAAAAAGGTAAATTAATTGTTGTTTCACACTGGCCGTGTGTAAGGTAAAGTATGGAAAGATAGAGTCAGATTGAAAAATTCAATACCATAGCCGGAATTTCAACCACAGATATTCAGGTTGCCGTCCAGCCGCTCTAGCCCTTGAGCTGCTATGGCCAACGTAGCGATATGAGATTAAATTCTCCAACTCACTCGTGTTTTTGCCGGTAAACCATTTAGGAGTTCTCATAAACACATGAGACAACTACCTTAGTGGCAACTTACTATGCTCTAAGTGGCTATGGCATTGAATTTTTCAGTCTGGCTCTAACCTTTCATAGTGCGTCTTACACACGGCCAGTGTGAAAGAATAATTAATTTCTATTAATTGTAAATAATAGTAGTTAACTATAAAGTCCGGGTCTTAAAGTACTTACAGCATAGTAAGTCGCCATTAAGGTAGTTGTCTCATGTGTTTATGAGAACTCCTAAGTGGTTTACCGGGAGAAATACGAGTCAGTTGGAGAATTTAATGTCATGTCGGCACGTTGGCCATAGTAGCTCAAAGGTTAGAGCGGCTGGACGGTAACCAGAAGATCTGTGGTTCAAATCCCGGCAATGGTATTGAATTTTTCAGTCTGACTAGGTTTCCATACAAGTAGGTAGTTGTTTAAACACACCTATAGGTAGGTGGAATTGAAATAAAAATCATTTACACATTTGAACATAGAAAGCATGGAAATCACAATTTCAGAATTTAACATGGAAGTTAATCACAATTTTGTAGACATAGAATTATTGTGTTATTAAAGATGGTTCAAATTGGTATGTTTTGTGACGCTGGAACTACCCTTTTTCTATTCGTGGAACACGACTCCTCTTAATGAAGCAATCTGCTCGAACTGATGACTTTCTTTGGTAACGCACGCCCTCAGGACTTTATAATTAAATTGTAATGCATTGGGTATCCAAGTTTTGAGGAACATAATTTTTTAAATTTAACCACTGGCGCGTCAGCCCTTAGAGGGCAAGGCCTCACGCCCACTTACGCACGGCAGAGGTGGACGATCATCCAACCGATACGGGGAGATGTGGTCAGCATCTCGGCATCCCCAAGCCGGAATGTTTGTTTCCGTGACCAGGGCCGCTTACCTAGCGTAAGCTCCTACTTTCCTCACGATGCTGAGTGGGCACCGGTCCTACATCTAAAACCCCTCCACATGGGTGGGATCAAACCCGGGCCACTTTCCGTGGCCAGGGACCAAGGCATGCTACTTTAGCCCACTACTCCACGGCGCAGGACTGATGCACATAAACAAGAGAGTATTTACACTGCTGAGACTTCAACCTGTGTCCTTGAGTGTTACGGCACAGGAGACTTTGCCGCTTCGCGATTTCTCGTGCTTCATGTAACCTTTAAAGACACTTTAAATTATTTGCTGGCTGTTTTAATATTATTACGTAATTGTTAATTGAGATGCACGAGACGTAGTTTGAGCAAAAATTTAAATAAACTATCGTGTAATAATATGTCTGTTTTTGTCTGTACAACTCCATGATGGATTGGCAGCCAACCCCTGCTCTAATTGTGAGGCCTGTTCAATAAACAATGATTACATTTTTTTTCGACAACGTACCTTCACTCATCTTCCATAATTTTGATGGTTCTTCTCAAAATAGTCTCCCCTGAATGCGATACACTTGTCCCAGCGTTCCTGCCTGTCTTCATAAACATGCTGGAAATAATTTTTGAGATATCCTTCAAAATCGCCTCCGCAGTCTTCACCACTGGTTCTGATGATGGAGAATGCCTCCCACGAAGGCGTTTCTTCAAGTTAGGGAACAGAAAAAAGTCACATGGGGCTAAATCCGTACTACAGAGAGGGTAAGGGATGCACTTCACGTTGAGTTTTGCAAGATATTCAGCAACAACATTGGCAATATGCGGCCGCGCATTATCGTGGTGCATCCAGTCTGCTCCACAGAAATGTGGTCTTTTGCGCCTGATAGGGACTTGCAATGTTTTCAGGACATCCCTGTAGTATTGTCCAGTTACTGATGCGTGTACAGGTACAACATACTGATAAACCGTTCCATGAATATCAAAGAATGAGATGACCATAACTTTCCCAGCAGAAGCAATCACTTTTCAATTTTTGGGGGGTTGGTGATGAAAGAGATTTCCACACTGAGCTTTGCTGTTTGCCCTCAGGATCAAAATGATGTAGCCAAGTTTCATCAGCAGCGATTACGTTTGAAAGAAGCTCCGGATCTTCCTCTAACATCAACTTTAACTGCATCTTACCTCCACTGCAGCGGCAGGTGATACTTAACATATCTGAATTTGCCTTGTTCTCACAGGGAGGAACCCGGATTACCAACAATGAAACTACTACGGCGTGTTTGCTGCACATTAAGCTAACAGAGTATAACAAGATTGAGTTTTAGTGCGAAAAGTTAGGTCAGTAAAAAATTATGATCTTTATTGAACAGCCCTGATATAAGGATCTGCCATTTTATTTTTAGCTGATGTTGTTAGTGTGCTCATATGATAGGTCTATTTTTTCCGAGACGTTTACTGAATTACTTTACCATGTATACTCTGGTAAAAAGTTTGTAAAATCTCCTGGTAACGGGAATTCACTCTGAGTAAAGGATTCGTATGTTTTTGAGGTGTACTTTAGCGAGCAGTACGTTTTGTAGCTTATACCGCTATTTCTCTGAATTTTGCGCATTCCTCTCTCTAAGAACGTTAAGCAATACCGTTTAGTAAGCGCAAAACTGCGCTAAGTCTCGCATGCTGTTTGATGGGTGGCCTACATTAGGCTCGGCTGACTCACCTGGTATAAATGAGCAATTTCAGAATTTGAGTCAGTGAATATGTCAGATACTGAATGAGGCAATGCATGCGTTTCTGTTGCATTCCACAAATGCTGCTTCCGGAGCGAGTTTCTTACACTAAGGTGACTTGCAGCGAGTGCTTCTAATCATGGTATCCTAGACGTATTGTTCTCGGTTCCTCAGTCAGTGAACTGTTCAGAAGAAGAGGCTACGTCATGGTACATTTGTCATTATGGCACGAAGGTAAAGTGACTGACAATTGGAACTAGTTCGCACTATTGTAGTGGCAGTGTAAGCTATTAAAATCTCACTGAAGTTCGAAGTAGGTTGTTAAACGACAGTGAGAACCAAGTAAAATTGCAGAACAAATGGGTGAAGTCACAGTATAATAACTGCGACAGCTACGTAAATTCGGAAATATGGTTTGCAGAGATTTAGGTTTTGTTATACTCTCTTTGAGAAATTTTAAAACTGTTTAATATTAGTAGAGGTTTTTATTGTTTCAGGTAATTTTCTCAGATGAATCCATGTTTGAAGTATGTGAAGAGAGCAGCCAATATGTGAGAAGGACAGATAAAGAAACATTTTCCCCTCAGTGTGTCGAACAAAGAGTAAAGCACCCAACATCAAAAATGGTCTGGAGCTGTATGTCTGTCCCTGGACCTGGATGATTATACATAGTTGTGGGATCTATGGAGCAGAAACAGTATAAAAGTATATTAGAAGCAAGACTATTTCCGCAAAGTAAAGAATGGCTTCCAAATGGTGATTTTGTGTTCATGTATGACAGTGCTCCCTGCCATAGAGCAAAATCTGTAACCCAGTTCCTCAAAGAAAACAATGTAAAAGTACTACCATGGCCGGGGAATAGCCCTGATTTAAATCCAATAGAGAATCTGTGGGGTATTGTTAAATAGAGACTGAGAAAGTTAAAAATATCAACAAAAGTTCAGCTTATTGAGGGCCTGATAAGCATTTGGCACAGAGATGAAGAAATAAAGGAAAGTGCTCCACCCTTGTAGAGAGCATGCCTAAACACATCAAATTGTAATATAGGCTAAAGGATTGCATACAAAATACTAAGAGTTGAAAGAAAGTATTTTGTAATATTATTTGTGTTAAACAGAAAATAAACGATATATGTTAAAAATTGAGTCTAATAATTTGCACACGTCTACATATTGTTTTTTAAACAGTTGAAAGTTGTTTTATTGTACCAGTCTACTATGGTCCTACATCGTTAGATTCTTAGGTCAGAGTAAATGATAATCTAGCATGTCAATGCTCCCAGCAGTTTTATGAAATACCTCCAGCTGCAAACTACGTAAACCTGTCGTTTACAGATTTCATGCACTGAGATCATTAACGGCGCCCTGCTGTGTGCACTTGATTATATGGCGGACATCACTATTTTATTATTTTCGTCTTTATGGCCTGGACATTATACAGAAACCCAACTGGATAAACTGATCTACTGCAGTTTGTTTTTCTATTATAACGGCACATGATGTTTTAACGACACATCATACTGATAGTACTTAGAACTTAACTTTATACAGCGTGTATCGGCATTGGTGTCAAGTATGTCATGTACTTGACCTTCCAATATAATAAGAACTGCAAAATAATATAGGAGGAAAAATGGCCAACATTTCGCAAGAATGATAACATTGGGAAAAATTTTTTTTAATGTTTCGAGCATTTCATGAGGCAATTCCTACTAATTTTGGATTAAGAAAAACAAATATGACAATGAAAAATTTTTTTATTTTATTTTCTATGATATACAAAGGTGGAAGTATTGCATATTAACGGATTGAGAGAAAAGGATACATTTTCATTACATACATGCTAAAAACAATGAACTGCATTTGATTTTTTAAACTGATAATTACATGCCAAGAGTTCTAAATTGCTGGAAAAATACTTCGCAGATAGTCGTGTCTGAAGAGAATCATATGGTGGCTATTGACTTCGTCTTCCTTTAGCTTGCCTCTTGTGATGGATTTCCGCAGAATCCCTATACAAAGTTCAAGCATTACTTCATTCCAACGGTCCTGATATCTTTGTTCCAAAACAGAAATGTCCTGCTGGAATCTCTCCCCATGTTCATCACTAACAGCTCCACAACTAGGAGGGAAAACGTCTAGGTGGGAGTGGAGAAAATGGATCATAAGGGACATGTTGCGTCCAAGGTTACGGTATTTTTGCAGGAGCACTGTTACCAAATACTTGTAGTTATCATCTCTTTGGTTGCCTAAAAATCCATCCCTTGAAGGCTTCCCCAGCTTCCTTTTCTTTCCCCTTCAAAATTTGGTCAAATGCAGGATAATTTACAAGTTCTCTTATTTGTGGTCCGACAAAAATGCCTTCCTTAACTTTTGCATCACTTAATTTCAAAAATTTCTCTCTGATTGTGTTTTTGAGAGCCTTATGCAAATACCCATACAGCCACATCTGCAGCAGAGATACCAACAACAAGCATAAAATTTTCCGCATAGCTCTGCTGCCACAAATCACAAAGTTATAATAATTTTAATTTCAATGGTTATGTATGTATTTAAAAGGGGGCGTGGACATGGTGACGCCGTATTTAAATCACCACTTAAAGGGCTTAAATATTAAGAATACCTATAATGCAATTTATCATTATATTCGTAAAATCTTTCAGATTTTTATAAGACAAAGTAAAGATTTGATTTTTTGAGACATTCACACGTCCCACTGTCCTTGAATGTAAAAGTGAATGCGGACAACGTTCGGATATGGGAGCTACAAAATCACAAAGTAACACTGGAATATATATGGGACAGCCTCAAAGTTCATGTGTTTGGCCTATATCGTTGACAAAGATTTATGGAACTTTCTTTTCAGAAGAAAAGAGGGGCATTAGAGGAAAATAACTTAGTATTTAGAAAACTTGGGTTGCTTTCCGAACGAATGAAGATACAGAAGATTACGTTTTCAAGTACAACAGGCTCCATCCAATAATTGACATCAGAATATTCGACGTTTCCTGAATGAATGTCTACCTCACGATACATAGACCGCATAGGAAAGACTTGCCAATTCATCTGTGGCCATCGAGGTCTGCTGATTTCACCCAGGGTAGTGTCCTAGGGCCCCTGCTTTTCCTGGCATACATCAATACACTTCCCACCTTGATAGGCTGTAACCTTTACCTGTTTGCTGACGACACAGCCATAACAACAGCATCTCGCAAACATGACATCGCAGTGCACAGGGCGCAGAACTTTGCAAATATGCTGTATGCTGGTTCGCCACATGGCGATTAAAACTCAATGCCACTAAGTCCCAAGCCGTCACTTTCACACGGAGAGCTACACAAGATGTACCAAACCTCCGTCTTGGAGACACAGATGTGCCATGGTAATCGCAGGCAACATACCTTGGTGTTATCTTGGACATGCGCCTTACCTGGAAGGCACACATCATGTCAATGGCTAATAAAGTCAATAGAAGGATGGCCATGATGTACCCACTGTACAACCGAAACTCTCCATTGGCCTTGCGAAACAAGCCCCTGCTTTATAAGCAGATACTAAGGCCAGCATTGACCTACGCCTGCCAAGTCTGGGGTATAGCAGCAAAAACACATCTCTCCAAACTCCAAGTCCTACAAAACCGATACCTCCGGTCTGCAGTCGCAGCCGACTGGTACATCCCAAACGACAACATCCATCTAGACCTATCCTTCCCTAAATTATATGACTACATCCTCCATCTATCCCACAAATTTTACTCACAACTTCCTAACAGTTTCAATAACCTTATCCGTGGACTTGGAGAGTACGACATTGACCCCGGAGAACTATACAAAAAACACAGACTTGTTCTAGGACCACCTTAACTTAAATCTCCAAAACAACAAATCTATCTATTACCCATAAAACTACATCCTACCCTAGTCACCACCGCTAAACCACCATCATTGAAAAACTTTCCCCATGCCAGTAAGGGACTAGCTCCCGGTATGGCTAGAGTCGAAGGACCCTCCTCCACGGAGGAGGAACCTCCTTCAACGACCACACGACTTGCTGCTGATCTCACACCAAGTCTCGAGGTGGTTCGTAAAAGATGCCGATTACGTCGCACCTCTTCCTACGAATTTAAATGTCCCAAGAAACCATATTACTGCTGCGAGTAACTCAAATATGCAAGAGTTTACGGGATGTATAGGTACAGCTACCGTCTAGATATTTGACGTACAAGTAATCAAATGTAATATACAATACAATTACAGTCAGTACAGTCAGTAGAGGCTGTCACCATCTATTTGAACCACTTTATATATTAATATCTAATGCTTCCATTTAGCAAATGTTTTAACAAAAGGGTACAAAGAGAGCTTTCATGTCATGGAAATTAATTGTTCTTTCACACTGGCCGTGTATGGGCTAAATTGTGGAAACATGTTGAGACTCGCTAAAACAAAGTTTATCTAAAACAATAGTTTTTGTATGTCCTTAAACATTTGCTGTACATTCTTCATTGTTGGTTATTACTTATAAATTTTTATGTATACTCATTTTTTTAAATATTTAATGAAAGTTTCTGTTGATTAACCATTTAGCTGTGGCGAATGCCATTTTGTAACAAAGTAATTCTTTAAATGTATAATGTAGTTCTATAACATACCCGTATGTATAAAGGCAGGCAGCTACAGAAGGTTCCATTTCTTCTCCATGGATATAGCAAGCTTTTATTGACTATACAAGGCACGTAATGTAGCCGCACTGTATACAAGCCAGTGCTTTTTCATTTGTTTTCCCCCTAACAGAATAACATACCATGCATGCAAAATATTAAGACATCTTGGTTATGAATAGATAATGGGATCGCATTATGTGATATAAGCTTCTTCCAGTGAGGGGAACGTCCATATTTCTGACCATAAAACAGAAAATTGACAATATTTGATAAAGCTAATTCGACGCATCTCTGTTCAATACTCCTTTAATTTAACGATTAATACCTTTGCTGGCTTCTTTTTAAATATAATTTAATTTTGTGTTTGTATGCCAACATTTTAAATGACTGTTAAAATAACCTGACATTTTACTTCATACATAACTTTCGAAATTGATATATTTTGTCGCAGCAGCAATAGTTGAAGAGGTCAGCACAGTAGTCAGAACCGCTTAGACTTAACAACACATAACTGGCACCTTATGATGTTTCATATCTCAAACCCTCTAGAAAGTACGAATGGTATATGCAAGCACATCGCACCACTCGAGTCTGGCGAAGTACGAGGGTGGGTCAAAAAGTTATGCCTCCTATTTTTGTGAAACCTTTGAATTTCGCACAATTCCTCAAACCTTCTTCTCCAATACCCTGCAGTAGTAGCTTCCTAAATCAACAGGTGGCAGCACTGCATCCTCTTGCAGAATGGTTGACATCGACATTTGTATTAGACAGCGTTCTGTGACTGAACTTTTGACTGCGGAAAGTGAAACGCCAATTCGCATTCACGAAAGGCTAAAAAATGTGTATGGTGATGCAACGGTGGATGTCAGCATTGTTAGACGATGGGTTCGTCGCTGTAACGAAGCTGAAGGGCAAACACCATTGGAAGATGAAAAGCGAAGCGGCAGTGACTCCATGCAACATTCAACGAGTAGATGACAGCATTCGTAGTGATCGCCGGGTAACAACAGGTGAATTATGTCGCATTACCTCCCTCAGTAAAGGCAGTGTGATGACGATTATTCAACAACTGGGTTACTCAAAAGTTTGTTCACGTTGGGTACCAAGAATGTTAACCGCCAAAAACAAAGAAACACGGGTAACAATAGCCTCAGAACACTTGCAGCACTTCAGTTTGGAGGGAGAGGAGTTCCTGGGAAAATTGTTACTGGAGACGAAACGTAGGTTCATTTTTCTGAACCTGAATCAAAGAGGCAGTCAATGGAATGGCATCACACAACATCACCGAAGATAAAATAATTCAAAACTCAGCGATCGGCAGGGAAAGTTATGGCGACAGTGTTTCGGGATGCAGAGGGTGTGCTTATGATTGGATTTTTGGAGCAGGGATGTACAATAAATTCTTTCCAATACGTCAGAGCTCTCAAAAAGCTGAAAGCACGTCTTCGCCGAGTTCGCCCAACAAAAACTGTGGCGTATGTTCTTCATTTGCATGAGAATGCAAGACCACACACCAGCCGTTACACACTCACCCCCCATACAGCCCTGACCTGGCACCATCAGACTTCCATCTGTTCGGGGCACTAAAGGAAGCTCCACGTGGGATTCATTTTGAAGATGAGGAGGCTGTGAAAACGTCCGTGCGTCAATGGCTCAGGAAGCAAGACCGTGTGTTTTACCACACTGGAATACATGCCCTAGTTAAAAGGTGGACCAAAACTGTGGAAAAGGACGGAAATCATACTGAATAGTGCCAAATTAATCGTCAATGTTGTAGTTTTAAGCTATGTAAAATGGATTCAATTTTCTTGGCAATTAAAAGAGAAAAAAGGAGGCATTACATCTGACCCACCCTCGTAAATCTCACGAAGTGGGTATATGAGCGAGTCGATGAGATAGTTGCGAGGAAATGTGCTTTTTTCCGAGCAAGTTTGTGACGAATGTGCTGATGTGTAGCAGGTTCTACTGCGAGGGATTCTGGACGTCTTGTGTTTGATTACAGAGCGAGTAAACCTTCCGGAAGAGATGTATTTCATTAATCTCTGTTTAAATTGACAGTAAATATTAGTGAACTGATAGTTCAACTAAAGTTGAATTAGATTTAAGTGAAAATAAAAACCTAGTGATTGACTCTTATAAATATGGAAACAACAAAATTTCTCAAATGTCCCAAAGGATCAAGGAAGTTGAAAGATATAATAATAAATAACCTTACAGTAAAAATCATTTAAATCATTCAGCTCTATAGTAAACAATGAAGAAGTGAAAAAAGGGCGATTCTTGTAAATAATTTATTTACATAAAAGAAAGCTCATATCTCCAAGTGCAAAATTAAGAATTTGCATTACAATCTAAACCCTTTAGTTACATATTGCCCTCTAATATGGTTGCTAAAAAATTACGAAAAAATGTTAATATTTAAAGACAGACTTTAAGAATAAATTTTAGATCAATCAAAGAGAGAGGTCAGTGGAGGACCCTGAGAAACGAAGAGCTCTATAAAATGAAAAAAAAAAATTATGTTTACTACAACCCAGAGATCTAGCTGGTTTGACATATATTAGGGCTGTTCAATAAGGAATTATCACAATTTTTTTGACAACGTACCTTTACTCATCCTCATAATTTTGATGTTCTTTCTGAAAATAGTCTCCCCTGAACGCGGTGCACTTGTCCCAGCGTTTCTGCCAGTCTTCAAAGACATGTTGGAAACCATTTTTTGAGAGATCCTTCAAAATCGCCTCCGCAGCCTTCACCACTGCTTCTGATGATGGATAATGTTTCCCACGTAGACGTTTCTTCAAGTTAGGGAATAGAAAAAGTCACATGGGGCTAAATCCGGACTATAGGGAGGGTGAGGGATGCACTGCACGTTGATTTTTGGAAGATATTCAGCAACAACATTGGCAATATGCGGCCGAGCATTATCGTGGTGCAGCATCGATCCTGCTTCATGGAAATGCGGTCTTTTACGCCTGATATGGACCTTCAATGTTTTCAGAACATCCCTGTAGTATTGTCCAGTTACTTATGACTGTGCAGGTACAGCATGCTAATAAACCATTCCATGAATATCAAAGAATGAGATGACCATAACTTTCCCAGCAGAAGCAACCACTTTTGCTTTTTGGGGGTTGGTGATGAAGGAGATTTCCACACTGAGCTTTGCTGTTTGCTCTCAGGATCAAAATGATGTAGCCAAGTTTCATCAGCAGTGACTACGTTTGAAAGAAACTCCAGATCTTCCTCTAACATCAACTTTAACTGAATGTTACCTCCATTGCAGCGGCAGGCGATACTGAACATGTCTGAACTTGCCTGGTTCTCACAGGCGGGAACCAGGAGTACCAACAATGAAACTACTACAGCGTGTTTTTTTCACATTAATCTAACAGAATATATTAAGATTTAATTTTAGTGTGAAAAATTATGACCGTAAAAATGATCATTCTTTATTGAACAGCCCTCGTATATTACAACGTTTTCCAAAGCTTCAGTTTACAATATTATGGATTAAGGATTTTGGTTCTGTAGATAATGCCTAATGACATGAGTTGCTTCGTATCAATGGCACAAAGCTATAAAAAGAATGTAACAAATTCTAGTTTCTTTAGGTAATTTGTTTTACAAAATAAAGCCATTTTTGCGTAATTACCTTCATTTTTCTCGTCTGCAAGCTTCCCATTCTTCTCGTTTCGCTTTCGGCCACGTTGGGTTTTAGTAAAACAAATATTAAGGTTAACAAATTGGCGTATGCAAATGTAATGAAACGTTTCGAATGTAAAGGATTTTGATCAGATTTTATGGTAGAAAAAGTTAACACTTCGCATTTAATCCGCTTAACATCCAGCTGTGTTATCACTTTGTGTCAGTTTAACTTTGTAAAGCATTTCATGAATTGCGTTCTGTAACACTTAAGCAATATATTTTATTTGGTCTTATTGCGTAACAAAAAGTGAAAGAAATTGTTCAAATATTTACTACTATTTGTGTTAATCTCTTTACTCTGGGTACTTAGTGTTATCCAGACAATGTTATTTTAGTATATCTATATCACGAATTATATAGATGCCATTCTTAGAAACCCTTAAATAATAAAGAAAAATTTGCAGAAGTATACGAAAGTGCAAAGATATTATGTGATTCGCTCACTTTCTTCTCGGGCAGCCAGTCAGGTGATAAGATGATTAGATATCAACGTTTCGGGAGTGTGCATCTCTCCCATCATCAGGATATTTATAAAATGTTATAACCACAAATGAAATACTAGATATAACACAACTATAAACAAAGACAAAACACTATCAAAATTCGCATTACTGAACAAAAGACTGTTTTCAGTAAATTAAATGCCAGCTCAGGAGATGGCATGAGTATAGAAAATTGTGTCAAAGAAACGTAACTACTTAACTTGATTATCAGGCTCTATTGATCTTTGCTTCTTAATTCGACGGATTTCCATTTTAAGGCCGGTTCCCAAGAGGAGCTGAACTGAAATCCAGCATCAGGATTAAGTGTGCTCCTTTCAGAGGAAATCCCCAAAGCCTCCTTAATTCTCTGCTCCCAGTAACTGTTGTATATTGTAGCGATTTGCGTATATTTGCAATAAATACAATCCTAAACGAATAATGATGACCTAGTCACCGTCAAAGATGTGTCAGAAGGTCGTGAATCACTTCCTATGATAGTCACACAAATGATACAAGTGGAAGGGAGTATCAAGTATCATAACTTTCAAAGGTACATCAACCCACGTGGAAATATTCATTCTGTGTAGGAGGTTCAGATTAAGAAACAGATTAAGAAAGGGTGTTCAGTCCAGCTCACAGAGTTCAGTAGGTTGGTGTATCGATGTCAACAGTTCAGTTTTAGCTGAACCCAGGCCCGTGAATATGAGATCCGTCTCGCTGCAACTGTCCAGGTACTATGTAAACAATTATTATCTTATGATGGTAGTTAATTAGAGCTTGCTAACGATGGAACTGTTGTAATGCACTAAAATTAGGTAAAGCTATGTCATTTTTATCATGTTATAATAATTGTGAGTGGCATTACCTCTAAACCTACGTTCCCTTCGTGTCGTTTCCTAAACACCCCCAAGGTCACAATATTGCCAAGAAGGTCGTCTCCCGAAAATTGGCTCCTTGGTCGTTATCAAAACAATGCTCTGCCAGCCCAGACTTCTCAGGTTGCATTAAACGAATGCTCCATTCATGTTCGATTATCCTAGTAGCGATGGTCCTTCGGGTTTGTCCTATATTCACAGGGAATGCGGTACACTCCCGGAACTTGGAAGTCCAGTTTGTAGATTTTACTTAAACGGTTGCAATTACAAAAAAAAAAAACCAAGCAGTTAGGTAGGGATGCAACTTTTCACGGAACTTTTTCAATATATATTTAGATGATCTTAGAAAAGGAGAAAATAGTGCACCCAAGAATACAATTAAATAAGAATGTACATAAAAACATAATGTTATACACAGATGATATCCTAATATTACCAAATAATGAAGAGAACCTACATCACTCTCTCTATAAATTATATAATCTGGCTAGTGAATACAACTTAAACATATTGCTAGAAAAGAAAGTAATCTCACATCAAGGACAGCACCTAGTTAGAAATATATATTATATAAGGGAAAATTTAATCTCGAGCAAGTCTGAAACTTCAATTATTTGTGCTCTGACGCGAGCTTCGACGTTGACAGGGACTTAGAAAATAAGGTAAATACGTTGCAACGTAACAAAAACTTTACAAATGAAAACAAGAGAAGAAGCAAAACTAACATTTTATAAGATCATGTGCTCGTGTATGCCAGGGAATCGTAGATAATGAGAGAAAATTACAAACAGAAAATTCAGAAAGCAGAAATGACAGTTTTAAGAAGAATTAAAGGATGTACTATACAGGACTTAACAAGAAATGAAAGAAATAGAGAGCTGAAGAGTTATAATTTAAACGACAAAATCTAAGAAAAGAAAAACAAATGAAAAAATAACATGAACCCTTGATTGAAGAAAGGATACCTGATTTATTCAATAGATAAACCTGTAAGGGAAAGAGATACCGGACAGTCTAGAACAATATGGAATAGAAAGATTGCGAAAACAGAAAAGGTGTACTGTCGAATCCTTGAAATACAGAAGAAGTTATGCTTTTCCCGGTCATAACAAATGATTGGCTTGATGCAGAAACCCCTCATGTAAATATTTTTGGGAAATTCAGATTTCTTGTTAAGACGATACTATTTATATAGACGCATCAATTTGCGTCTAAATCCCTCATATCCGCGTTGAACTATGCATTCAACATCTGGTTGAAATATTTTTTGGCACAAAAAAAAATCATGTCCTGGACACGAGGGATTTTTGTTCAAATTATACTTCATTTTATATTTATTTATACCGTATTTATTCAAATTATACTTTCCAACATCAGCTAGCTCTTCTGAAGTGGCAATGATTAGTGATAAAAATGTTTTATTTAAAAAAAATAAAGTCCTACCTTCCCCACGATCAATCAATCAATCAATCAATCAATCAAAAATCTGGCGGCTGACTGAGGGTCAGCACGATGTGTGTCATTCATGTACCTGTTCTACACGGACCTAACCACTTTATAACAGGATATGTGGGGTGGTGGTTTAAATTTAGGTAGATGAAAAGAAGGGAGGTAGCCGTAGCTCCTCATGGTAGCCAACTCGGGTGCACCGCTTGTGTGAGAAAATTTTTATGAAGATTTTAATTTAGAAAGTTTATTAATTTTCAAACAGTAATAATTTTGAGGTTTTAATAACAACTTTATTGTTACCAGTGTGCCCGCATGCCATGCGGGGAAGCCGGTAGAGCTTGTAGCGTCTTTCTGAGGATCTATAGTTCCCTAGAGACCTAACCAGGGCGCTCTGATGTTGAGGCAAACTCGCGTAGAATTTTGTGGCCCGGCGCCTAATGACATCTTCCACATAGTAGAGAGATGAGGCTTCATGAAGGTATCTCACGGGAAACCTCCAGCACACAGAATAGATGCCCCTAAGGCATCTATTTTGTACACGCTGGAGTTGTCGCAGATTGGTTCCTGAAGCCATTCCCCAGATCTCACAAGCATAAAGCATGATTGGAAGAATTAAAGCCTGAAAAAGGCGCAACTTAAGGGGTGTCGGCATTCCTGAGCGCATCATGGGGTATAACGAAGCCGAAGCTCCGCATGCCCGATGAGCCACCTCCTGGATATGACCCCAAAAGTTCATGAATGAGGCTTAGGTGTCGCTGTATTGGGTTGAAGGTTCTGCGTGACAAATTGAATCCCTTTATGGACATTTGCATACCACAACCACTTATGTGTACGAAGGAAAGTAATATAAGGTATATTGGATAAAACTTTATACAGTATCCGCAATTTATCTTGAGCGTTCGTCTCCCAAGTCCTCACTCGGTAGGTTTCGGCTAACTCCGTGAACACAGATGACAACATAGAAACATGAAATGCTCTATACTAGTACACTCTGACATCTAGCGACTAATATGCTAAGCTTTTACGCGTGCTCTTTGTTTTCTGTGTGCATTCGTTTTGTGCAAGTTTGAGGTTAATTACTACAGCTTAATCAGTTTGTAATTAAGGCTGAGGACACACCATCCTCATCATCATATGTACCTTCCGAGCAACGAACTACGACTCGGAAACATGCACGTACAGTCGTGCATAGTGATGGCCGTAAAATAATAGCGAAAGTTGCAGAAAGTTGCGATATAGAAAAGGATAACAAGCTAATGTTCCCACTCAGCAAATCAATAGAACGAGCTGCTGTTTACGCAGTAGAAAGCGTCAGCACTGTCAGGCATATTAAATCGTTTTGTACATCTCATCCTAATGAATCTCCAAAAACACCAGGAAGAAGCAGGTGAGGCTGTGATCTGTGTATGGTAATAACTAATAGTGATGTTTTCTTTCTGTCTTCTTTTACCTTCAATCCTTTCCTTTTTGGCTTCCTCCTTTTTCTTATATCTTGCACTTTTATCTTTCTTTTTCTCTTCCTCTGAGCCCTTTGTATATTTCTACATAGCTTTCTATTCCCCTCCATTACCAAAGCTACACCGGTATTTAATAGAGGACAACAAACCTAGTAGCAAGACTTACCTATGTTGTGGATGTTATGGTTCTCGAAAGTGGGCACATTATTATTCGTTTACCTCCTTATAACTGTGATCTGAATGCAATTGAACTGGCGTGGGCAAAAATAAAGAACGTTTTCAGAGGACAACGATACTCGTGATATGTCAGCAACAAATCTGCAGAAACCTGATATTGTGACTTTGTGGGTTCGTGAAATGAAACGTCCAATTGCACCACTCAAAAATGTTCTTTATTTCCACCGACTTACAGTTAAACTCTTGCCAATTACACAGAATTACGTAATGCACACAATTACGATTCACCAGTTCGTCCGTTACAATTTCACTTGCACTCCTAATTACGTACAATCCTCCGATGCACTCACACAGTCTTCTCGTCGTACACTAGCACGTCAAGCACTGACTGACTCCTCTTGCCCGACGTGTTGCTTATATAGGGTCAGCTAGCCGATCTGGAACGTTGTCGATTAGATGAAATATCCCGTAAGTTCGAGAACACAGGTGGAACAGAAAGAGACGGCGCAGTGATGTTTTTTGTCCCAGCCACCCCTCCTTAACGCTATAAGACAAACGAGGGGGCGGGGCGAACGCCGACCGTCTCCTGCTTGCCCGCTCTATAGGGTGTTCCGACTGCGACGGATTGGGAAGGATACTGCAATAACTGGAAATGAAATATTGCAGAAATAATGGTGTAATGAAAATACGATTGATGAAATTATCAACAGATCAGAGGATGCAAGCTATGAAACTGATGCAGGGAACTCAGAAATCGAAGAATCACAAAGCGAATGAGTGTTCATGGCTGTCATATTTGTTTACTGTTCTTATGCGTTTCATAAATAGTAAGTATATATAAACATACGGCTTATAGGATCGAGTTCAATTTAATGTTTGTCCACAGAACTCACACTGGCGGCGCATATCTTCGCTTATCTTACGCACTATTTTACTGAACTGTGTTTTTCAAGGTTGACCACACTGCAGAAACAAAAGAGCGTTAGCTCTCGCCACTATCCTCTACCCGCACTCCCCGTGAATCCAGCGCCTCTTGCGCGTACTGTACTAATGTAATTGCTTATATATATCTTACTTTCCTACATAATTTATATAAGTATGGAGCAGAAACCTCTCATTTCCAACATGTCTAATAAATCATATCTCGGAACTGAATATGAAAGGAAGTCTGAAAACATACAGAAACGATGTGTTTTCCATTCTACGTGAATGTAGATTTTCATTTCTAAGTACATATGCAGTGTAGTTCACATTTTGCTTCCCCTGAATAATCACGCCATTTGGACATGAGGTTCTTTTTTGTGTAATGTACGTCCTCTAACGTTGTCATATCGGACGATGAATGGAATGGATGGAATCATGCTCAAATGAGTCCGGTGTCCATGGAGCTTAGAGTTACCTCACATTCGTTTTACAGGGTAAGGGAAATCCCCGAAAAAACCTTATCCAGGTAACTCACCCTGACCGAGATTCGAACTCGGGACCTCTTGAGCGTGATGCAGACATGCTACTACCACCTACCAAGGCGGGCAGGACATGAGGGGTTACTGCACCAAGCAACTCAAATATTTGTTACTGACAAGCACTTTCATAATAAACCTGGTAGACAGCTTCCATATATGGGAGGAAAAGGTAGAATCATTGCATTGAATGTTGATTTGCTCGTGCGCGCATCCTTCTTCCTGCGAAATTCATCCAGTGCATTGATTGTCGCTTGCGTTCTGGCTCATATTGGAAAAGGCAAGTTTCATCGCCATCTCATTCCTCTGATTTAACTTCCAACGATTTTTATCTCTTGGAGAGGAAATTAAAAGAGAACGTTTTTCAAACCTAATTCACCCTCTTTGGAGAAACTCAACACTAACATTTGTCAAGAAATTCCTAGTAGTTCCAGGAGGACACTCCAGAGTATAATGGACAATTTCCTAAGCATTGTGTCACAACTGCCTAAACATCTTAGGACAGTCCATACCAGTACAGCAACTTCTTACTGGATAGACATGAATAATTTATTTTCAAGTATTTAAGCGATATGAAATAGCTTGCGCAACAAAACATTCTTCGGGATTCCGTCATCCGATCCCCGACACAGCAATTGATGTGCGATCGGTCTCGTCAAAGTTTGTTCAACATGTAGGAATAAGAAGGCAAAAATAAGTTAAATCATAAGTCAGTTACTTAGAAGGCGTGTTATTGTGTCGTGACGAAATTCACTGCTCTTTGTAAAACCCGAGAAAAAGTGAATTATAACTTGAAAAAGCGTAAGATTTTGGAAATAAAAACAAAACTAAAGAACATCTTGGAGATGTGTAATACTACACAAAATTTATTGTATTGCAGGCGCGGATCTGGCCCAGGGGCGGTTCCTCCATAAGGTTGCAGGTTTGCGCTACACCCACAGATTCTGAATATACAACAGGTGCATTTTGCACATTAAAGCTGTACTTGTTTGCATTGTTTTATGTACAAACATGTTTGAATTACGCTTATCGTCTGTAGCTGCCCATGACCACAGAAGTCCAAATAAACAGTGATTAGCTGTAGGAGCCGCAGGTTTGCAGTGAAGAGTTAACCTAAGATTTCGCCCAAATGTAGGCTCCCTGAGGGGGTTGCGGGAAGGTGAAAAGATGGGAGGGCTTCTTATACATTGTTTAAATGGAGGTTTATAAACCTAGCTCCTCCTACTCTTAGCAACGGCTATAGCGTGACCTTCAGGCTTAGCTTCTGTGTGCTCTGCTTTTCGAACACAGGGAGAATTTAATTAAATGCATGGAGGTTATTCAGAAGAGAACTCTGTTAAACAACAACGCCACACTTGTTCAGGCTTCTGGATTTATGGCCACTTTGAAAGATTATAATTTTGTATTCTGGCTGTCTTTCTTCTACAAGGTCATGCCCCATGTGGATATTTTGTACAATCAGCTGCAGAAACGAGACTGCATTGCAACATTTGCCATCGCCCAACTAAACGCATTTAAAAGGGAAGTGCAAAAGGTAAGAAATAGCGTGGATATCGAGGAACATGAAGAAACCGCAATTAAGAGGAGAAGAATAGAAGATCATGATGTGAAAAGAAGAGAAGCTCTTGAAGTATGTGACATTCTTAGAGAAGCAAAGGACAGATTTAGCTTCACGGGACATCTGGTAGCCTCAACTTTGTTTCATAAAGAAAATTTCTAAGACATTTCCAGAGTATTCCGTTAGAGAAACAATAAGGTTCTATCCTTTTATCATTGAAAAAAAAATTCGTAGAGAACTGACTGTAATTTACAGTCGAGAGAAATTTCGTGGAATGTCCGGCGCCTTGTGCTTGACGGACTTCAATAAGGAAAACAATATATGTCCTACATTCAGCGAATATGTCATACTCTTCCGAGTACTGTTAACTATGCCAATGTCAACCGCTGAAGCAGAATGCTGTTTCTCAACTTTAAAAAGAATAAAAACTTTCCTTAGGAACACAATGTCACAGGACCGATTGTCAGCAAAAGTTATCGATAGATTCGCCAGGTCTAAGGAGAGTACAGCAGAGAATCTGTATAAATAGGTGAGTCATTACTACTCTGTATTTTATTTTTCATTTGTGCACCACCAATAATTTAACCCACCAGCCACCACTGATCTGGCCGAATTGATTACGCGACTCGGAAAATTGGCTAACCTAAATTCGCAAACTCAGCATCCCAAAAAGGATTTTATACTGGAATGTTAGGAATGAATTTCAACGGGGATTCCTCTGTATATGAATCCAAAATTTACTTACAATAACATTTATTTAGAGTCCTCGCTTTCGTTATATCTACGAAATGTCATTTCTTGTCTACTTCTATATGGGAGGTCGCCGGATGGTGACCTTGGCAGTTCACACAACGTGGAGCAAATGGACACGCTACGTCATGACCGTCTTTACCACAGTTTACACTCACAGCGACAGCAGCCTTACAAGAGGTCTTAGTATGGCCATAGCGTTGACACTGCTAACAACGCATAGACCGCGGAATATACGGATAACTTCATAGCCTGCCTTGATCTTCTGAGGCAGGTCGAGCCGATCAAAAGTAACGAGCAGCGTGCGGCTAGGAACCAATACGCCATCACGCTTGACTCGCGCATGGTAAACTTCCGTGACACCCTGTTCCGCCAGATAACCTTGTATCTCCTCCTCCGGCATACCATCCAGTAGGGGGTTGGTGATGACGCCCTTGGAGGAGATGAGGCTACGGTGTTTCTCTACACAGCTAGGGTATCCGTGTAGGAGTTACGCTTTCATTAACTTCTCGAACTGTGCGGCGTTGTAGCTCTCAACCAAGAGGGACCCGGAACGTAAACGTGTACAGGACTTAATGGGACAGCGATTTTGTCAAGACCCGATTGAATGATGAAAGGATTTACCTTTAAGAAAGATTGACCCTCTTCGTACGATGCATCACTAGGTAACGCGCTGATGAAGACATGTGTACCTCCTTTTCTTCAACAACCATTTTATAGCGCTTTGGTGTAGTTGTAACCATAAGAAGCAGTAATAAATTTCATCCCCCAGTGTTCCCCACCCACCACGGAGCCCAACAAGGGGCCATCCCAATGGGATATAGCGGGGATAGAGCGGGCTCGCCGTCCTACTCACCCTGGAGTTCGGTACAATACCTAGTCCTGGCCGATTGATTAGATTTGGGTTAGTCCCTAACCTCCCGTTTAGGCGAAGCAGAAGCCAAAGTAGTGTATTGGAAATGTGCATCCTCCCCGAATTAAGAAGAAGACTGGAACGAGCTCAGATGCGCACTCCTTAACCACCAGGACAAACCTTTCCACCGACACGGGTCTCCACGCACGGCCTACTAGTGGGTGGGCTGTTGACTGTCTCCCTCAACCATGAGAAGGAGCCCACACGAAGGAGACTGTTGGCTCGGGATCCAGGGTGCACCAAATCCGTACCTACCGAAGTAGGTCTCTGGGGGCAATTGCATGAAAAGCCTGTTAAGCTTGATTTGTATTTCACAATATATAGACGTGAGCTTAACCGAAGAGTGTCTGCAATGTTGTTAGTGTTTTTCCCCACCTCCTTCAATCCGACACAATTATGTTCCTCAGACCAACTAGTTTTAAATGTTCTGGTATATTTTGAAGATGCTCTGCCACCAAATTCTTCTAAACTTAGCACTGGTGTTGGCTTACCGACATTTACCACATCGCGTTTGTCTCATTTTTCCATAAAGAAAAGGGTGTTTAGAGACACATCAAGTCGTGTGTTGGACTCATTGTAAATCCCTTAAATATGAACAAATAAACACTTTACATATCAGACAATCACTGATCACATAAAGAATACGTTTTTGGGGGGCCTTCGGTAAAGTCCCATATGGCCATCAATGGGAAAAATAAGAAAAATAATGAAAGGAAAATTACGAGGATGGGGGGGGGGATACTAGATCTGTAGATCACTTTCTTGAAGAAATTGAAGAAGAGCTTGGTATACAGGTTTGTGGCATAACTGTAATATGGTGTTGACGCTAGCGGGAAAAGGAACAGACTGCTGAAGAAGGCGGTGGAGAAAGGAAGAATGGTGGGCTCGGTAGCGACAGCAACTGAACAGAAGATGACTGAGGTCACCGGTTTCGCCTGGGTCATCACGACATACAGGGGAATCGATGAGAGGTAGTCGGTGTAGATGCGCAGGGTAACATCCATGTCCAAGTCGTCCGCCTCGGTAGCGTGGTGGTAGCATGTCTGCCACACGTCCAAGAGGTCACGAGTTCGAATCTCGGCCAGGGCGAGTTACTTGGATAAGGTTCTTCCGGGGTTTTCCCTTATCCTAAAAGACGAATGTCAGATAACTAATCTCTATGGACCCTGGGCTCATTTGAGCATCATTTCACCTATTCCATTCATCGTTAGATGTGACTTAACCTTGGAGGACGTAAATTACAAAAAACCACATGTCCAAGTCGCATTCTAATGATAGAGGTGAGATGTCGACGTGTAATCCTGAAGCTGGAGAACTAAGGGGTCGTGGTTAGATGCGTCTGAATGGCGGCGTAGTGTTTGCCTTTGATGGACTGAGAACGAATCCATGCAACATTCCAGCGGCAATAAGCGCCACGCCGAAGGACCGGGAAGAAATCCGTGTAGGGCAGTTGGATGCCTTGAAAGGTGCCTTGGGTGAGTCCCTCTTTTGCCAGGCGATTGGCGACTTCATTGTATCCAATTCCGACATATCCTCTGATCCAAAGGAAGTGAATTTGCTGCCCGGCTATGGTAGCGTTGTTTAAGAATGGACGCGGAACAACTTCCAAGAAGAGATTTAGATTATATGCCGAAGGGAAAGAGATGTGGAACGCGCAACTCTACGCTGAAAGGATCACTAGGCTCTAGAAGAGAACGGAACGGGTCACAGAGCCCAATCCTTGATGATGATGATGATGATGATGATGATGATGATGATGATGATGATGATGATGATGATGATGATGATGATGATGATGATGATGATGATGATGATGATGATGATGATGATGATGATGATGATGATGATGATGATGATGATGATGATGATGATGATGATGATGATGATGATGATGATGATGGGAAGGGTTCTGAGCTGCAGCGAATGAGATGCGTTTGTGTGCTCAGGGTTGCCACACTATTACCTCCATTCTTTTAATATTTCCCCTTCTGTTTTACACTGTACTAGAGCATGCAAGTTTCCTTGGTGCTAGTCGCAAGGGAATGCAATCTGAATTTTGCAAACTTTTATATAATTCACTTGTTAAAATCAAAACTGAAACAAGCATAATTGCTGTAATTGTAATTAAACTTTATAAACTTCCAGCTTCTAATCCAATGGAACTGCCAGTGGTTCATCCTAAAGCTATTAATGTCACTTAGGCAAGAGGCCATTCTTTATTGTCACTGTTATCGTCTATTTCTTGCAAATGTGTGATAACTGACCCCATTTCGTCACGCCCATTTCATTCAGAAGTCGTCGTCTTGCAGTTTAACTAATCTTGTTGCGTTTTTCTTTTATTTCGTCAGTTCTTTGTGAATATTTGATCCCGCACTAATTCAGTTGAATTTACTACAGGCTGTCTCACAAAAAAGCACAAAATTTGGATTTTCTACAAGAACGAATATGTGCAGTTGTATTACACGCCTCAGGCGTTAGTGTCGTGTGTGCATGGGTTCCTGGTCACGCAGACTTGAGGGAATGAAATGGTGGATTCGGCAGCCAAGACGGCAATGACACAGTCCAGGTTTTTTTATATAGAATCAGTGACATCGGAAGATTTTAGGATTGTACTGCGGAGAGGTGTGTTATCCTGCTGGCGGGAAGAGTGGTCCGCTCTCCTCAGAAATAAACTCCGACCCGTCAAGGCCCTTCCGATACCCTGGGCAGCCTCCTGCCGTTCCTCTCGTCGTGAGCAGGTGTGGCTGGCTCGGTTACGGATTGGCCACTGCTTTCTAGCCACAGTTCTATGCTAAATGGGAGCCCTGCACCAGATTGCCCGCTTTGAGGTGGAGCTCTATCGGTCCTCCATGTGTTTTTAGAGTGTTTTTACGTAGTAGATGTTAGCCGGTCGCCCCAGCTGCCGGTCAGCCTGGCAGGGGTTCCGGCGGACGACGAACAAGCGGTGGCCAAAGCATTTCAGCTACTTTGAAGTGTGGACTTTAGAATTTAGTTGTACATTTCAGCCATTGTAATCTTTTAGTTGTTTGTCTCACGTGTGTAATGTGACTTTGTGAATTCGTAGAATTAAAAGGCCGAGTTGCAGAAATTAAAAATCTCCTTTATTTCCGTAGAGATACACTTCAATTCTCACGTAACATCACATCACATAATAACATAATTTTCCAAGGTCGATGACAGTAAGAAACCGTGACAGATGATTACATTAGCTCTCGTAACAGCAACACTCTTGTTACACAACTAAAACTTACTCCGTTTACAACTGTCTCATCTCAAGCCATGGCTTCTTTTTATACACCCATTCATGATTATCAGACTGTTCTGTCAATCACTAGATGTTTCTGGAAAACAAGGCATCTAATGACGTAATCCGAATATTCTATCACATTCTAGAAGCGTAACTTAATCTATATAGGCAATTCCTTTACCTCAGTTATCTTTTGCTAGCCAGCACCTGTTTACAATAGCCGCGCTATCATTAACTGCTTAGCAAGGCTCATTATTACCATGAAACTTTATCCGCAGACTGTTTTCTTATTTGTACCGAAACTTTTATGCCTGCTGCCGTGAGCTCTATCGGTTCGCCATGTATTTTTAGGGTGTTTTTACCTAGCAGATGTTCGCCGGTCTCTCCTACTGCCGGTCAGCCTGGCAGGGATTCCGGCGGACGACGAACAAGCGGAGGCCAAAACATTTCAGCTACTTTTAAATCTGATCTTTAGAATTTAATTGTAAATTATAGCCATTTTAATCTTTTAGTTTCTTGTCTTACGTGTGTATTTTATATTCTGTGTTTTTACTTAGGACGAATTTATTGTAGTTATTTTATCACCTGTTTTTAGCATGACCTAAACATTAAGGGGGCTAATGACCGCGCCGTCGTGCGCCCAAAGACACCGCCACTGCCACCGCCACCACCCTCTCCCAAACCCCCAACTACACCGCCATCTGTGCAGTTGTATAGTTCCGTACTGCTCCATTGTGTATATTACTGTGTAAACTTGCATACTGATTATGAACATTGAGTCAGTAAAATATAAATAAAAATATGAAATTATGGAATGTCCTGCTTTTTTATGTGGTGCATCATGTAGTATTGGAAAGGATACTGACGGATTAACTCTTCCCTCCTTTCAATTGCAAATTGATCCAGCTGATATACATTTCCAAGTTTTATTACAAAAGAACTGAATAATGCTGATGTGAACTCTTTAGGATAAATAAACAACGATTATGAAGCATGCACATTGTATGGTAAGGCTCACGTTCTGCAGGTACACCATTCCACAGGTAAAGGGAAGTGAACTCTTTGCTCTTTTTGGAATTAAAAAAAGCACCTTGGATTGTTCAGAGTAATTCTTATAGCACATCATCTCCGTAGTTTACACTTCAGTTCTGAATAATAACAAATTTATGTACACACATACATTATAATTATGGTCATTATAGTGCTTATATTGCGATGCATTTTTATAATATATTGATATTAAGTTTATTTGTTATATATACAAAGACGTGTGTAAATTAATAGACTCAATGGTGAAATTTTTAACATATATCGTTTATTTTCTATTTCTTTAACAGAAATAATATTACAAAATATAGGTTTTCAACTCTCAGTATTTTGTATGCATTTCTTTAGCTTTTATTACCATTTTGATGCGTTTAGGCATGCTCTCTCCAAGGTTGGAGCACTTTTCCTTTATTTCTTCATCTCTGTGCCAAATGCTTATCAGGCCCTCAATAAGCAGAACTTTTGTTGTTATTTTCAACTTTCTCAGCCTCTATTTAACAATACTCCACAGATTCTCTATTGGATTTAAATCAGGGCTATTCCCCGGCTATGGTAGTACTTTTACATTGTTTTCTTTGAGGAACTGGGTTACAGATTCTGCTCTGTGGCAGGGAGCACTGTCATGCATGTACACAAAATCACCATTTAGAAACCATTCTTTACTTTGCGGAAATAGCCTTGTTTCTAATACACTTTTATACTGTTTCTGCTTCATAGATCCAACAACTATGTATAATCTTTCAGGTCCATGGACAGACATACAGCTCCAGACCATTTTTGATGTTGGGTGCTTTACTCTTTGATCGACACACTGAGGGGAAAATGCTTCTTTATCTGTCCTTCTCACATATTGGCTGCTCTCTTCACATACTTCAAACATGGATTCATCTGCGAAAATTACCTGAAACAATAAAAACCTCTATTAATATTAAACGGTTTTAAAATTGCTCAAAGATAGTATAGCAAAGCCAGCAATGAGAGAAACAAAGTTTAGGCTGTTTATTTCATTTCCATAAAATTTAAATTTACATATTTTAATTTTATACTATATACAATTTTCATACTATTTACCTTTCTCCAAAATTCCACTGGATGTTTCTGCATCTCTTTGGCCCATTCTAAAGCTTTTTTGCCATTGCAGGTGTCAATTTAGCCTTTTTACGAAGCCTACGTGCTGGTAAACCTGCTTCACATAATCTTCGGCGAACTACTGAGGCTGATATTTCTGTACCGTACTGCTTCAGTTGATTACTGAGGTCACTGCTGGTTGCTCTTCTATTTTGTTTTACCACCCGCACAAGTTTTCTTTGCATCCTTAGTGATAGCTTTCTTTTCCTCCCGCATTTTCCATCCCTTTGTGAGGTCAACGTCTCATCGAATGTTAAAGCTTGATTAATGCGACTAACATATTTTTGTGTAATACACAATTTCTTGGCTATTTCACGTTGTGAATAAAGACTTTTCTTCAAAAGACTCTCAGTTACAGCTACTTTTCTTGGGGATAAGTCAGCAGTTTTACCTATAACCACACTTTTGCATCAATGTGAATGCTAAGGATAAGATACACGATGTTACCTGGCTTGAGATCAATTAATAATAAATACTAAGGATATATTATCCATAAAACACAATAAAGGCAAATATTAACAATCTTCAGTTACTACATTCACCAAATGAAAGCAATATCACCAAACAGTTGGATAAACAGACATGAAGAAAATGGCTGCTCTTAATTCAGAGTTACCACCATATTACTATAAGTAAAAGAAAAATCCCCAAGCTATTATTAAGAGAGAAATTTCATTGAATATATTTCATATTAGAGCAAGGAAAAGAATTGCGACAAATTGAAATAGGTTACGGCGGTAAATATCTATTATTTTGAATGTTAAACTGAAGCAAAGTAAAACAAACATGAATGAGTCTAGTAATACACACACGTCTGTACATGAGCTAAAGGTATGGAATTTTTAAGATTGTCTTGGAATCACTACCCCTATCGAATTTTTTAATTTTTGTCTTAGCTCAAATAGTATGTGTTAGATATGGATTCACTTGGTTCTCAACTTCTGATAATACAAATTAATTTTTTACAAGTCGTGCTATAATAGCAACAATTACACCTATTGACAGCAACAGTGGAAAATCGCTACAATATAACTGTTATGAAGGAGGATATGAATTGCTAAATCAATATTCCATATACAGATATGGTTGTGCATAAATACATTAGTCGATTAATTCATTGATTAATTTAGGCCTAGTACACAAATGGACTTAATGACATCCCGCTCCCACTGTTTATTTGCTTAACACATCAAACAGTTCTGTATTTGTTAATTGTAAAGCATTGTACAAACGTATCATATAAAGTATTGTAATTTTAATTAGTCTTATATTAAACTCGTTCTCCATGCGCGAAAATAGCATTAAAGAAATTTACAGTTTATAAATCTAATTTAATGTTATTTTTATTTGCATTGCCTCGCCTAAACTTGTTAAAGAAATGAGCACACATACGAAGTTATCAATGTTTCGTAAATGAAGCCATACTCAAACACAGCGTATAGCCGGATAAATGTAATGGAATATATTACGTACGGGCCCAAGAAAATAGCGGAAAACAGAAAGTCACAATGACCCTTTATGCTTCAAAAGCGACTTCTGGTAGGGAAGGATGAGAAAACAGATCCAACACACGGAGAGTAAACGTAGACGGGATCTTTAACACTTCCATATTAAATGCTCAAAAACCATCCTCATACACAGAAATTCGCCTTATGTAATGTTGCTCAGTGGACACCCAGTATAGGGGACCATGAGCATTCCAACCGATGCCAGTAGGGCAACGTATATACAGCGAATTCCCCGGCCAACCGCAACACGCCGAACACTATCGCCTGGTTCAATTCAGTGATGGGTAGGTCAAAAAGTAATGCCTCCTACTTTTTGTCCTTAAATAAGTAAGTTATATGAAAACTTTGAATTTTTTGCAATTCCTTAAACCTTCTTCTCCAATCCCCTGCAGTAGTAACTTCCTAAGTGGCAGCACAGCATCCTCTTGCAAAATGGCTGACATCGACATTCATATTAGACAGCGTTCTGTGATTGAATTTTTGACTGCGGAAGGTGAAACGCCAATTCGCATTCACGAAAGGCTAAAAAATGTGTATGGTGATGCAACGGTGGATGTCAGCACTGTTAGACGATGGGTTCGTCGCTGTAACGAAGCTGAGGGGCAAACACTGTTGGCAGATGAAAAGCGAAGCGGCAAGTCGGTGACTTCAGTGACTCCATGCAACATTCAGCGAGTCCATGACATCATTCGTGGTGATCGCCGGGCAACAACAGGTGAATTGTGTCGCATTACCTCCCTCAGTAAAGGCAGTGTGATGACGTTTATTGAACAACTTGGTTACTCTAAACTATGTTCACTTTGGGTACCGAGAATGTTAACCGCCCAAAACTAAGAAATAAGGAAAACAATAGCCTCCGAACACTTGCAGCGGTTCAATTTGGAGGGAGAGGAGTTTCTGGAAAAAGTTGTTACTGGAGACGAAAGGTGGGTTCATTTTTTTTTTTAACCTGAATCAAAGAGGCAGTCAATGGAATGACATCACACAACGTCACCGAAGAAAAAAAAAAGAAGTTCATAACTCGGCAGTCGGCAGGGAAAGTTATGGCGACAATATTTAGGGATGCAGAGGGTGTGCTTATGATTGATTTTTTGGAGCAGGGATGCACAATAAATTCTGTCCAATACGTCAGAACTCTCAAAAAGCTGAAATCAAGTCTTCGCCGAGTTCGCCCAACAAAAACTATGGCGGAAGTTCTTCTTTTGCATGACACCAGCCGTTACACCACTGCAGAAATTGAGAAATTGGGATGACAAGTCTTACCTCACCCCCCATACAGCCCTGACCTGGCACCATCAGACTTCTATCTGTTCGGGCCACTAAAGGAAGCTCACCCTGAAATTCATTTTGAAGATGAGGAGGCTGTGGAAACGTCCGTGCGTCAATGGTTTAGGAAGCAGGACCGTGTGATTTACCACACTGGAATACATGCCCTAGTTGAAAGGTGGACCAAAACTGTGGAAAAGGACGTAGATTATATTGAATAGTGAAAAAATTAATCGTAAATGTTGTAGTTTTTAAGCTAAGTAAATTGGATTCAATTTTATTGACAATTAAAAGAGAGAGAAAAAAATAGGTAGTGTTACTTTTTGACCCACCCTCGTAGATTTTACCTGCCTCGATACATGGTCTAAACTTTGTTTCTGTTGCAAATATCCGGAGTGTTTTGTATTTGATCCAGTCCAAACTGGATACGCTATCTAGAGTCAATATCCGGTACAGACTGATGCTTTGGAGTCACATAACCATTGACTTTAAATGCTTCCAGACGAAGAAATTCATTGGATTCAAATCAAGAGATCCAACATGCAATAAACTCCGCTCGAAAGGGTATTTCATCATCATCATCATCATCATCATCATCATCATCATCATCATCATCATCATCATCATCATCATCATATAACGCGCCTCCTTAGCGTAGATGGTAGCATGTGGGCCTCACGTTCAAGACCTCCCGTGTTGGAATCTCGGTCAGTGTGAGTCACCTGGATAAGGTTTTCTCCGGGATTTTCTCTTATCCTGAAAAGCGAATTCAGGGTAACTCTAAGGTCCATTAACCCCGGACGCATTGAGCATCATTTCACCCATTTCATTCATCGTCCGATATGACTAAATGTTGGACGTAAATTTAAAAAAAAAAAATCATCTTCAAACCATGGATTACAAACATTGTCTGTTCCGTTTCTCACAGTAAGTCTCTCCATCTCTTCTGCGGTCTGCCCAGATTTCTTCTCCGTGCTGGTTTATAACTTAGTGTTATTTTCGTAAGTCTATCATAGTCCATCCTTACCACATGTTACAGTCAATTATTGCTTTAGTGATAGATCTTATTTGTTGCTCACTCCAAGAAGTCATTTATCTTTGTTTTGTTTTAAGCCATAGTTCTTACATATTACGATTAATTCATAAACTACTATGTCAAGAAGGTACTGGAGTTGAAAATATAAAAATCTTGTATAAGAGGGTATTTGAAATTATTGTTGTCGCGAAGTTGGTACATCTTTCCTCTATACTCATGTGAAGTTTGACTGTCATCTCTTATCTAGTTTGTTTACAGGTCACCAATTTGTTAGTGCATATCAGAGGTATCTTGCGATTTCACAAAGAATGCTCTTTTATGTCATCTATCGATTGAAAACGGGTTCCTCGGAGTGGTAACTTGAGTTCTGGAAAGAGAAAGAAGTCGGCTGGAGCCAAATCAGGTGATTACGCTGGTTATTAGATGGGATTTGTTGAGTTTTTGGCCATACATTTTTCACTATGATAGTCTTGTTAGCTGAGGCGTTATCGTGGTGCAGAACCCACGAGTTGTCTTTACACAAATCTGGTGTATTTTAGCCGAATTTGTTCTCTCAAACGCCGCATAACGCTCAGATAATAATCTTTACTTATCGTTTGAACTGGCAAGAGTTGCGGGTGCGCGGCACCACGATAATCGAAAAAAATAGACTGTCTACATGACTTTCAGTTTTGATTGAGTTTACGTGTCAAGTTCTGGAGCAAGTTGTTTTGCAGGCATCCTCCGATGTCACGCTGTTATGATCAAATATAGGTCCTGGTGCGGCACTGTGGCCTACGAGCGACCACGTGCAGGGATCAGACAACTCCTGTCTCTTGGAACCGTCACCAAAGTGACACTTTGTGGCACATTTAATTCCCGAGAGACTATGATCTGTGTTTGAACGGTCTCTAGACGTCTGGTGATTCTACCCTTCAAAATAGAGTCCAGTTGACATCTTTGTGGCTAGTTGGTGCTGATTTGTAAACACTCTGCAAAGCAACTACTCTCTGTTAACAATGGGAGAACAGTAACTGATGAACCACGCACTGAATCTGAAGCTATGATACTGGTTTGCTGCACTGGTTTTGACATTTGAAGCGTGGACCCGCTTACCAATCACAGACCACCAATAAGGGGAGGCACACACTGTGAAAACTTAATGGCAATCGCTCACCGTTTTTGACACTTTCTGCATCGACAAATGACAGTTACAGAAACAATTGCAACATGTGCTAGATTCTCGTTATTCAGCTATACTTTGCATTTTTGTTTTAAATCATGACCATATACCCGCTTGTATATAACCTTGCAATAAATTCTAACCATATTTTGCTTTTATACTCGGTGGAGTACAACTATTTATATCTATTCTATGCAGTCAGACAGCCTTTTCTATTCCAAAGCATTTTAAATAAGACACCTTTGCAAACATGGACTTTTATAACTTCAATATGATGATACTGAAGTTGAAGGGCTTAAGTCATTTTTAATCATTTAGGGTTTTATGATATTGTAACTTTGTGAGTTCGTGAAATTAAAAGTCCAATTGCACAAACTCAAAAATGTTCTTCATTTCCACCGAATTACAGTTGGAACACTTGCCGATTACACAGAATTACGTAATGCACACAATTACAATTCACCAGTTCGTCTGTCACAGGTCCACTGCACGCTCACAGTTACGTACAACTCCTCTGATACACGTACACCGTCTTCCAGTCCGTTTGCTCACTCGGCACTCCTCACAGCTGCTCGCCAAGAACTGAACTGAACGCTCCTCTAGCCCGACGCGTCGCTTATATAGTACCAGCTGGCCAATCGAGAAGGTTCTGGGTTAGATGAAATATCCTGAATGTTCCAGAACTCAGGGGGAGTGGAAAGAGACGGCACAGTGGCCTGCGATCCCTTCAGTTAGCAACACGAAGAAATGGGTAGGCATGATCTGAATGCTTCCCGTCTAGCCCTACCCTGCTGCTAGCTGGCCGTGACTTCCGATAATTAGGTGACAATATGAATATAGAACTTTTTTTTTTTTTTTTTTTTTTTTTTTTTTTGTAATTTACGTCCTCCAACATTTGGTCATATCGGACGATGAATGAAATGGGTGAAATGATGCTCAATGCGTCCGGGGTCCACGGAGCTTAGAGTTACCCGACATTAGTCTTTCAGGATAAGGTAAAACCCCGGAAAAACGTTATCCAGGTAACTCGCCCTGACCGAGATTTGAACTCGGGACCTCTTGAATGTAGAAGTATTCCATAGCTTATATCCGTTAGAGCCAATCGATCTTTTCATTGGCAAAATAATTAACAAAATTGTAGTTTCTGATATGACCTTCATTCACAAACAAATATTCTTTCTTTAAAATATTAGCACAGATTACAGTTAATCACTTCCTAATTACACTACTGACGTTATCTATTAATATTAAAATAAAGTCTCAAACAATAAATTTACCATTGTACATAAACGCCTAGTTTTCTTGTATCTAACTTGCGCTAACGTCAAGAAACAATGTTTGTATTGAAGTATGCATTGAGAGTTCGAGCCAGAACTACTTGTTTGCGGAAGCAACCTGTTTACCTGATAATAACGCGACGATACAGGTTCTGCTGGCAGGATGCCTGAACGGACTTGTTGTTTGTATAAATTTATAAATCATTTATCTTCATTAAACAGATACGAGTTTGGCATTGGGTTCTATGAAACTTAGGTTAAACCAGACATATAAAAGTGAGCCAGGTTTATGTACATACCATAAAATCTCAAATATGATATCCACACACATATTGAGCTCAGCCTAGAAATAAAGAAAGTATATCTAAGATACGACACTTTATCGAGATACGAGACGAGATTTTATCTAAGCATGCTGTGTAGCAAACTGAATGACTTATACGAACTTGGCAAAAGCTAGTAATGTCATTTTCGAGCCCTGCCACATGCTACAAAATTCTTCAATTACTAATACTAAAACAAGTAATATTTGCTTAAGAGCTACTGATGGATATGTCTATACAATTTCAAACCGTTAAATGCATATTGTTATATTTTAAATAATAATTAAGTAATTTTCAGCCATTTATTGCAGTTAAGAAAGACAGTTGATAACATACAGCTTAAATCACTTAATAATTACACAAGTATACTTATATGTACCCACATTCATACATTACATTATATACATCTGTAGCAGCTAGCGTTCCCTATGAGGAAAGGATGGACTGAAGAAACCACAGGAGGTTATAAACAGCAGATAGACAAGTCACAGTGACGCCCGTAAGTCCTTAACAATTTCTTCCTTAAATACCTGTTCGGAACAAAGAACGGCCCACGAAACCAAGCTGTCTTCTGCTACTCTTTCATTTAAACAAGCATCTGCATCATCTACCACACGCCACGAAACCTGTGAGTACACCTATAAGTGAGAAGGAAAACGAAATGAAAATTAAATCGTGGTAGGTGAGAAATCAGCCTCTAACATTCGCCTACCGACTATTCCCTTTTCTCTAATTTCTTCTTTGATTATATATTTTGTTATCCTGTTTCTATTGCTGTTTCTTCTCCTGCATGCTTTGCTAACTTGTCTGCTAGTTCATTTCCAGGAATGTCGATGTGTGCTTTTACCCACTTGAAGTATATTTTCCAGTTTTGTTAACTAAGTGCTGTTATAATTCTGTGCATATCTGTTGTTATGGAATTATGCTTCTAATTGTTCTCAAGAAGTGACAGGGTTACTTGACTGTCAGTACGGACTGTAATTGTCTTCTCTAGTTCTGCTATATTAAGTTTATTGACTTCTGTCATAGCCTTTAGGATGGCTATCTGTTCGGCTTAATTATTAGAGCAATTTTGGTTCAACTTGAATTTTAGTGATTTGATTAGGTTTACTCCTTTGGAAATTGCTACTCCTTCTTGGTGCCATCCGTGTAGACGTTGAAGTAGGTAGTGGTGTCTGCATCTTCTGTCATTTTGATTTTAACTGTATGAGCTGGATGGTTCCATTTATTAAATTGCTGTGTGTGTGTGTGTGTGTGTGTGTGTGTGCGTGCGTGTGCGTGCGTGTGTGTGCGTGTGCGTGTGCGTGTGCGTGTGCGTGTGTGTGTGTGTGTGTGTGTGTGTGTGTGTGTGTGTGTGTGTGTGTGTGTCAACAGGATAGCTCCAAACTATAGGACGATTAAATATCAATCCATTTTTGAAGGATGCAACACGCAGCTTATGAAGAAAATTCCCACCTCAATCTTACCTGTACATTAAACATCTTCCAAATTCTTTTATATTCTTAAAGTGTCTTTAATTCTTTAATTGAAACACGATATATTTAGGAAAGTTTCATGTCAAATATCTTGAAATATCCGGCAATATCTTCGGAAGCCCTCTTTATTCTGAACGACTCTTGTAAATCCAGTAAAGTGTAAGACACAAAACTTTACTACAAAAACTGTAGATATTGTTAAAGCACACACAATGTATGTCAAATAATTTCTTGTGGAGACAACAATTTAAGATATATTTTTGCTATTGTTACGAATTTTGAAGTAATTTCTCAAATGAGAATAAATTTTCCATTATTTTTATTACTTGAGCATAAAAAGGTAGCCTACTTCTTACGTCATTTGAACATGCCTGACTATTGCTTACACCTTGGGCTTACATGAAAACTAGCAATAAGACCATTTCTGCAAATATTAACTGGATTAGTATTAAGTAGACAGAAGACTTATTTTTTGTAAGAATAATTTGTGTAAGAAGATAAAGTATTGTTGGAGGGGATTCACGGAGTATAAAATCATGTAAAATATTTATAACGAATGTTTTGGGGAAGTAATACGTACAATACTAAAATTATATTTAAATAATCAATTTATGAGGGCATTTTTGGTGAATTTTTCTGTGTAGTCTTCCTTTGGAAGCTGCAAATACATCGCGCAGCATCCATAGCCATTGTGCTTTACTTGTAGATATTCTCCTGTCTTTTTAGGCTCATACATCGCAGTAGTGCGGGGAGGGGAGGGGGCTGCTAACACTGAAGACACGAGGCAACTAATAATGCGATACCAGTGGAGTGTAAGGGGGAAGGGAGGCATATCAAGGAAAGCTGAGAGAGATTCTAGGTAACCCTGGAGATGCCCCTACACGCGGGCTAATTCTGTGATACAGTGGGAGGATGGAAATGTGAAATCAAACCCTGGGAGAATTACATTCTCCCCACGCGTATTTTAAAGCGGGCTTCAATACAAGCAGTGATACTACGTGCTGTATTATATAAACTAGCTGTCTTTGTCTACTGCGGATTTATAGCAAGTAGAGCAACTATTCTACTATTCCACCCAAAAATTAAAACTACTACATATCAAAACTTGGTATTTAAGTTCAGCTTTTCTAAGGATGCGATATAAAGTTTTCAGGAAACCCCTCCCAACCCAAAGTAGTCTAAATATAAAATATTGTTGGAAACTGTTATTTTCTCAAATTGCTTACACAACTTTAAGATACCACATGTTTAAGTGATACAAATGGAAATATACGTCTTGAATTTTCAGGCAGTGTCCTCTGAAATCCATTTTAGATAAGTTTTGCATAACTGGTAAATATTAAGACATAGACAGGATATAACAGCACAAAAGCTATAGAGTTCATTGGGGCACACAATTTGTCATGTTTTTATTTGTGGAGATAATCGCTTTCCAATTTTCTTGTTATTTTTTTGACATTTAAAATAATTTCTTCCAAAGTAGGAAGTCATTATGGCCTAGTCATGCAAAAGAATGACATATTACATCATAACATAGCGACTAGCTCTTAAAAATTTGACAGTCGCTTAAAGCTACTGTAAATATGAGATAATGTGTATAAATTGTGGAAACGTAGAGTCAGACTGAAAAATTCAATGCTGTAGCCGGGATTTGAACCACGGATCTTCTGGTTTCCGTCCAGCCGCTCTACCATTGAGCTACTATGGCCAACGTGCCGATATGACAAATTCTCCAACTGACTCGTATTTTCCCGGTAAACCACTTAGGAGTTCTCATAAACACATGAGACAACTACCTTAATGGCGACTTACAACATGTAAGTACTTTAAGGCCCTGGCTGGACGGAAACCAGAAGATCTGTGGTTCAAATCCCGGCTATGGCATTGAATTTTTCAGTCTGACTCTACGTTTCCACACTTTAGCCTACACACGGCCAGTGTGAAAGAACAATCAATTTCCATTAATTGACCTAATAGTGGTTAACTCTAAAGCCCGGGCCTTAAAGTACTTACATGTTGTAAGTCGCCATTAAGGTAGTTGTTCATGTGTTTATGAGAACTCCTAGTGGTTTACCGGGAAAATACGAGTCAGTTGGAGAATTTAATGTCATATCGGCACGTTGGCCATAGTAGCACAATGGTAGTGCGGCTGGACGGAAACCAGAAGATCCGTGGTTCAAATCCCGGCTATGGCATTGAATTTTTCAGTCTTACTCTAGTTTCCACAATTTAGCCCACACACGGCCAGTGTGAAAGAACAATTAATTTCCATTAATGTGTATAAATGTTACCAGAAGAAAATCCTACACTGAATACTAAAGGAAAAAAAAACTTCGGAAGACCAAAACGCAGTGAATAAATCAATGAATTACTCATTTCGAGCATGCAACAAGCCTCAGGGACGGTTTAATGCTTAATGGAGATGGGGGAGGAGGAGGGAGAAGAAGTATAATAAAACCAATACTACAAATATTTATCTTAACAGGATATAGATGGAAGAATACATGTTTTTAAGAATATTTTGTGCAAGTGCACCCGTCGCATATTTTTAGTTGCTCTGTTAACAATTTGTTTGATGGGTTTAATTATTTACAGTCTATTTGAATTCATTTCACTAAGTTTATCACTATATAAACTAAGTGAAAATTTGACAGATTTTTCCATTAGTTAACCTTAATTCATTCTCCGATGTACCTGTTCGTGAAATAGTTCTTTTTAGAATTTTCCTTTGTTAATTTATTTTCAGGCAAGTTAAGACAAATGATGTACTGTCTGTTTATCCGTAATACAGTCATTTGGAACTTGCCATAATTGAGAATCGCCAGTGGCATTTTGGTTTTCCCATCTCTTTTTGCTTATTCACGTGAAATGCAGACATAATTAACAAAATGTTACACTTGGTAAGAATGCTTTCGTCGTAGCTTAGTCTCTCTGCAACAGTTGAGTTCTGAACTCTTCTGGTTTCTTAAAAATAAACTTGTTAAGACTAAAATCGCTGTTCTTCGAGTGAGTTTGTGTCGCCTGTGGTGAAGTGCGGTGAATTGTGATATACGTTTAGATGCATCTCGAGTTCAACCCCACAGCGAGTGAACTTCGGGCGTATTTCTTCAATAACCTGGTATATCATAGAAGAAAACGAGTGACGTGAACTGTAGAGCAGATTTGTGACGTGCCAAAAGAGAGCTAAACGAACTTTCAACGAAACTGAACTAAGTTATTAAGTGAACGCTGAATCTGAGTCAAAAAAATAAAGTCAAATCTGTATCCAATTTTTTTAAACAATTTTTTCCTTTACGTACTCTATATGAGAAACAAGCTGGATTCCTAGCTGTAGTGAGCTTTCTTGGAGAATAGAATTTGGCATCACTGGACAGACATTAGATATGATCACCCGCGTATTGTTTTCCAAAAGCGGCCTCATTTGAAGCAAAACATTATTTATCATCAATCAAGGGTGTCTTTTGGTTAATTCATTTACTTGTTAAATACATACACATTCTGTTGCTTGATATTCTTAAAACAAAACGTATGTTTGAGGGATCAGTTAGTTAGCCTATTGCCATTGCTTTCTGTTTGGCTGTAAACTTCTAGAATATGATACATTTCTAGATGAATCATTAGCTGTACTATAACCATTGGTCTTGTTTAGCTGGCAGCGATCAGCTGTAGCCATTTTTAGGTTATGGTTAATACCATCAAATATTGTCTCATTAATACTTATTACGTTTATCCACTCACCGGATTCTATTCTTATAGCTGTGCTGAAGTTACACTGTGTAAATTTCAGTAGTTAATACTCTTTAAAATGACTATCACTAGTTATATATATATAATTATTTATGCAGAAACTCTCGGAACATTAAACTTCAATCACGGCCTCCTGGAAACCCTCGCCCGCTATTTATTTACAGTGCTTTATATGTAAAAGCCGATACTTTTCCCATTAATATGTACTACCAGGATAAAATATCTGATTGATAAATTTACGTTATTTTCTCTGCTAATTAAATTTTATGACTAAGTTGCTACAAATTATTTCCCGAAAGTTTATTTTACTATCTGCTTTATATTAACCGAAATAAATCTTTGAAGAAATACTTTTGTTAGAAATTTCGCTGCAGATAAAAAGGAGTAAATATTAATTTGGTCTAGAAATTCCTTACTGTTTCCACGATAAATTACTGAATAGCGACATTACTTGAAAAAATAATTAAGGGTTCATACAAATTAAAACATATCTCTGAAATGACTGCTCTCACAAAAACAATATTTTAATAATTGTCTTTAAAGGTATATATATATCCAGATTACTTAGCATTTCCAGATATTTTCTATTGTTTATTTAAATGCTTCAATAAATTAGTCGTTTATAAATTCTTTCGCTATTCAGATGTTGAACAATTGAAATGTTGCTAGTTGAAAAAATTGGAATGGATTCTCAATACCATTGTTTAAAGTTGCACTGGTATAAAGGTGATTTCTTAGAATCTTGGAATTTCTTAGATTTTTAATAAAAATAAACTTTTCGCCACAGCATTTGCACCTTCATATAGTAGGATTTTATGAACACCGAATTGCCTATACAGTTTGATCAGTTCCGACCAGGACTCCAATCTCTTGGATACAATTGGGTTGGTGTTTCTGCTTGTAATACGCAACTGTACGTACATGTATCACGCATGAACTTCTGCCGGTTGTTGTTCTTACTATTGGATCGATAATGTAACCAGAAGACGAGCCTGGTGGAATGGCGAGGATATCTATTCTGCGAGAAGATCCATGAATTGCTTGCCCCTGAACTTCTTCGTAAACTCTGATGGTTTTTCTCAGCACTTCAGCAACCAGCAACCTAATTTTCTGGTTAGTGATATTTTAATTAAAATCTCACTTATCTAAGACTTTTCTAAAAGCTGTGGCAGTGCCTGCAGTAGTTTGTCTTACAGGTACTCACAAAAATATTCGGTCAAAGGCTGCAACTCAAAACCAAACATTTATTTTGCTAAAAACAGCAGTAAGCATTAAAGTAAAATAGTTGCAGATAAAAACATGTTATTTGAAACAATAATAAAAGCAATCAATCTCTTGAAATACGATACTTAAGTTGAAATTTAAGGATGGATAATTAGGTTTAAGCGCACTCAACTACAAGGTCATCAGCGCCCTTGAAAGTCAATGGGGTTAAAATTGATCTAAAAGGCTAAAACTGACAGTTAAATAAAGTCAAGTTAAAAACCCGTACAACGGTAGCTCAAATACTAAAATAAAGCTTAAAAACATTAAAGATTAAAATTCCAATTTAATAGGTCATATATTCTAAAATTTAGGTTTAAAATGAAATCTAAAACCTTGGTCACCGCTTGTTGGTCGTCCGCCAGGGTCTCCGCCATGCTGGCCGACAGCTGGAGAGACCTGCGGAGACGTGCTAACCTAAAACAATCTAAAAGTACGTGGCGGACCGTCAGAAATGAATCCCACAGCTGGCAAAGAGGTTCTAGGGCCCTACTTAATAAAAAACTGACTAAAATAGCAGTGACCAATACGTAACCGAGCCAAAGTCACCTCCTCCCGCCGGGATAATCGGCAGGAGGTCGCCTAGTGAATCGGAAGCTCCTTCACGGTCCTGAGCTTGTTGCCACGTAGAGCCGACCACTCATCCAGCACGAGAGCGTCGTTCTACGGACAACACGCCTGAAGACTTCCGTGGTGGCCAAGGGGAAGGTAGCACCAGGTGTTGTGGCGGCTACCTTAGCCGCCGAATCCGCCCTTTCATTACCCTGCAAGTCAACGAGACCAGGAACCCATGCACACACCACGCTAACGCCAGAGACGTATAAGACGTGGAGGGCGTCCTGGATACACAGTACAAGGGGGTGATCAGTGTACAGCTCACGAAGGCTCTGAAGGACACTAAGGTTCTAATATTAAACATCTGTTTATATTCCTGCAGTCAAATGAATGCCTCTGCCTCTGCTTCATTAAATAATCTCACAAAGACAATCTGCCATCTCCTTCATGTTAAACGAGATAAAGCATTTACAGAAATGGCTGTATTGCATATATGCTTCTAGATACAGCGGGTATAGGGCAATACAGTAGTCTTAAATGATAGTCAAATCTTTAAGAGTTTTTCGCTATTTGTGCTTTCCGCAACAGGAAGCAAGAAAAAGAAACAAAACAAAAAACAAACAAAAGGTAAAGAGACCGAGCGGAATGGCTCAGGCGACTTACCTGACCACGCCTTGCTCGGGGGTTTTCCCGGGTCACCAGGCGAATGTTGTATTTGTTAATTACATCCCCCGAATTTGCTGTCCCTCCATTTTATCTTCATTATCATCGATCATCCAGAGGTCTCTTTCAGTGTAGAAGTGTCGGCGGGTGTTCCGGCGGTGAATGGCGAGATGATGTGCAACTGATGATCATATCCTCCTCCGGCAGAATGGTGTCCGGCTCCGGGGATGCTCGGGGATGCCCGAAACGCATCGCAGCGCAGATAAATTGAAACAGAACTTACTTTCTCTACGCCCCTTGTATACGTATTGTCGCGAATCCAGTATCACGATAGGCGGTATACGCGCTAAAAGTGTTCGTGTGGAGCTATATCGCGGCTTGTTTACACAAAGGGAGTTATAGGCAGCACAGTGTGGAAATAAAGAGCCTGCAAAAACAGATAAAGATAGCGCGGAGATAAAAGACTTACCGACACAGATAAGTGAGGTGGATGGAACATTGTGCTGACGTCTTGATTGTTTTATGGAACATTCGATTTCTTGTTTGTTCCAGAAATCTCTAGAATTATCAATAGAGGTATTTAAGCAGGCGGCGACTCGCCAAGGGCAGTGGTAAACAGATTTTGTAACAGGAGTGTTGTAAACAGTGGAAGTTGAGTAAGATCTTTGTTGCGGTCATCGACCTTGGTAGATTGTCATTGTGTATGTGACGTAATGCTGGTACTGTAAGTGTACTTCTACGGAAATAAAGAACGGTTCGAATTTCTGCAACTTGGACTTTTAATTCTACGAGCCCAAAACGTCAAGCTTAGCCTAATAACAAGGAATATCTCGGACATGGTTAATTTCACAGAAAAAGAACATTTTGGTATGAATTGTGTGATTTGATGATATCTAAAATTTATTGTGTGTGTGTGTGGGGGGGGGGGGAGGTCAAGACTTTGCCATGTACAGTTTATTGGTTATGTAAGTTATTCTGAATATAAAGTACTACAGAGACAATTCACAGAAAATTCAAAATATATATTTCATATATCATAGAAGTATCTTTAACATAGGGCAATTTGTTAAAATTTGTACAATCATTCGAGAAAATGGGATTTTCCTAGATTTTCTTGAAAATCTTAATGTCGAATCCATAAAAGATTCGAAACTTTAACACCAAGTTTGGTATTTCGATTTTTCATTCTTGAGTTATGCTTGCTTTTCTAAAGCACTTTCTAAACGGAGATCAGAAGACTCAAAATGTGTAATATTCATAATAACATACGTATGGATGGAATACATTGTCTTCTCTGTCGACTATACATGGTATATTAGGTAAAAATCCACCTTTTACTTCTTGATATTTTTATACTGAATTGCAGTACTATTATATGTGCAATTAGTTTAAAAATTGTTCTCTATTTATTTACTATGCCGGCAAAGTACGACGGCTGTTCAATAAAGAATGATCAAAATTTTTTTAGACAACGTACCTTTACTCGTCCTCATAATTTTGATGGTACTTCTCAAAATAGTCTCCCCTGAATGCGATGTACTTGTCACAGCGTTTCTGCCAGTCTTCAAAGACATGCTGGAAACCACTTTTTGAGAGATCCTTCAAAATCGCCTACGCAGCCTTCACTATTGCTTCTGATGATGTATAACACCTCCCATGAAGACCTTTCTTCAGGTTAGGGGATAGAAAAAAGTGACATGGGGCTAAATCCGGACTATAGGGAGAGAGTGAGGGATGCACTGCACGTTGATTTCTGCAAGATATTCAGCAACAACATTGGTAATATGCGGCCGCGCATTATCGTGGTGCAGCATCCCACCTACTTCACGGAAATGTGGTCTGTTGCGCCTGATATGGACTTGTAATGTTTTCAGGACATCCCTGTAGTATTGTCCAGTTACTGATGTGTGAGAACAGCAAAATTAAAAAGGATAGTGCCGTTACAAAACAAACCTTGATTTAGGTTCAACAACTACCAAGGATGCAACAAGAATATTTTTAAGAAAGTTAGCAATCTCAAACTGCACTTTAATGTAACATTTAAAAAAATCCTTTTCTCAAAAGTCATTCTTAAGAATTTTCTCTAAAATTACGTACAGCTTCTGGGGAAAAACAATAACTCAGAAGCATTTGCTCACACTACGTTTGCAATATACGCTTTTGCAGAGAGACTGAAAAGTTCAATGATTTGAATCCTAAATATGGCACTGAAGTTTTCGACTGACTTTGGCCTACACACGGCTAGTGTGAAAAGACAATTAATTTTTCCCATATACACTTTGATACCACTCTGGCTTCATTTAAAAGTTATGCGATAGATAGGAAGTTGACTTGCGGCTTGGCCGTATGCATGTTAGCCCAGTGGTGAAACACATGTCTCGTAAGTAGACCAACACAAGTTTGAATCACTGATGTGCATGTTTGCTTTTATTATTGATACTTTAATCGCAATTACTTACATTTCTCTTGCAGAAGATACATAATATTATTTTAAACACATTCATTTTCATGTCGTTCTCACGATAAATGCAATGTTATTAGAAAATTGCCTTAATATTTTTATTTTTATAATTTATGTTCTCCATCATTAAGTCATATCGGATGGTGATTGAAATGGATGAATGATGCTCAAATGTGTCCAGGGTCCATGGATCTTGAAGCTACATGACATTCGTCGTTTAAGGATAAGGGAAAATCCCAGATAAAACCTTATCCAGGTAACTCACCCTGACCGAGATTCGAACTCGGGTCCTCTTGAACGTGAGGCAGACACTACCCCCACGCTACCGAGGCGGGCAAGGATTCCCTATCTGGATATGCAGGAAATATATCAAACAATACCCAATGTGTGAACATTTGCGTTGCCGTTGCCGTTATGATGATTATCATTATCGTTGTTGTTAGAGGATTCCGTAGAACGAAGCTAGAGATGCGTCCCATGACACATTGTAAACCGGCCGCGGACACGGTGTGAACTTAGAAAAATATACGCTTATAAGTTCTGCTCTTTTTTTAAAAAAATTATAAATGTAAGATAGAGTATAACTTTGTTCCCACGCTTGAAAGCCGTATTCCAGATGATGAATAAGCACCTGACATCTAACATGTTTTCTTAACAAATAAAATGTACATCTTTAATTTACTTGGAATGCCTTCAGAAATACTTTTTATTCTGAATAACTTTTGCAAAATAGTAAATTCTAAGAGATAAACAACATCTTTCTACATAAATTGTAGATCTTAGAGATACTATCTAAAAGTATACTTCTATGGAAAAACTCTTTCGTTGTTCTTTCTATTTTCCAGTTCTTGGACCCTTCTCAAATGGTAAGTTATTTTTTACCTCTTTGCTATGCAAAGAAAACGGAATTTCAAAGTCATCCCGTAGCGATTATCTCTTAAGGGCACTAGGAGGTTATTTTTATCTAGTCAAGGCTAATTTTTACCAATATTAAAATTTGAACACATAGAAAACTAAACATTATCAGAAATTGAAATTTGTTATTATTACTGTATAAAAATGTGTGCATTTAACTGCTGTATAATATTTAAATTACGTTCACATAGGTCCATGCAAAAGGGGCATAAATCACACCGTGTGTCCTAAAAAAAAATATTGCACCCTATATTTCAGGTGCACTTTACTTGGAATTTAAAGCTACATGCACCAAGATTTATCCTAAATAACCTAATATACAGTTTTATAATATCGGATAAATGAAAATCACATATAGTTTATACTACGCACATGAAAAATTAATTAGAGTAAAAAAGGATAATATTTCAAGGACTGAATATTTGTTTTCATCCATTTTATAAATCACATGAACATAAATGTTAGTCGAATGTGTTCAAGGAACATTGAAAAATAATCACTACTAATTTTGTGTCAGTATCTTTTATAGTTTTTGAGAAACATGCAGGTAAAGTATGAAAAATCAAGGTTTTGGGAAATCACGATCAAAGATTAAGCACCATTCTCAGGAAGTGGGCGAATCATTACGCCGCCATGTTTAAATTGACGAATTAAAGGACTTTAATACCAGCTGATATATATTATCATTTTATAGCTGAAGAATTGTATAATTTTTTAACATTAAAAAAAAATTATTTTTTGAAACCTATCGGCCTCCCAGTGCCCTTCAAATACATTATCCCTGAAAGCTTACTGTAGTCCTCTTGCATCTAAAACAAAAGTAGCACTAAGATAGCTCGTGCAAATGTTTCTCTGTTAACATGAAGTAATAAAATAAAAATCTGCATTACTATTGTCCTGGCATCTGGGATCTATACCAGGACATAGTTCCACTGATTTTATTTTTGTTTCCTTTATACTTTATTTGTCCTCTTTTTTATACATTGATATCGCAGATTTCCTATCCTACATCTATGTGATTAACTAACCTAATAGCCACTGGAACCCAGTGGCTTTACAATTTTATATATTACTCTATCCTAAGATGGCAGTTCTATACTAACTTAATACAATCTAACTAATTAATTACAGTCTACAGTATAATAGTCACTTTATTATTATTTTTATAACTGCCAATCCCTAACTCTACTCTATATATGAATACAAAATCGGTATCCATACCTCTCCTGCTCGATAATAGTAACTTGTTACTTTAATTGGAGGAGTGATCGGTTCCTCAATTTTATATTCGCCTAATTCTAAGGAACTTAGCCGATGTCATCTTTATCTTCCTCTGGTGAGCTCCACCTGGTCACTATCTCCTGGGGTCGACCTCTCCTTCTCTCTGCCCAGTCCTGCCGTCCTGTTGTGGTCCAGTATTGCCTCCTTCCTATTCCTCGGGATCTCCTCCGTCTCATCCTCTACAGCCATCAAATCTCTGTCCTGGTCATCAACATCATGCGTCCTCTGTTGTTGAACTCGTATCCTTTCAGATCTCCTTACTATTTCTATTTGTTGTTGCTGTTGGTGTTGCTGCCGTTTCCTTCGGTCCGGTTTCCTGTATTCCTCCATAACGAATTTGGATACCTTTCCAACCATTTTGTTCATCGTGATTAAGTCCTCTTCACTTTTTATGATGTTCCAAATCATTTTTCCAGCTAATATCTCGCGATCCTCTTGTAATATATCTCTATATTTTTCACACTCGAAGATTGCATGTTCTGGTGTTCCTTCCACTCCACAAATTTCACACGTACTGCTAGCCTTACTACCTATCTTCCTAAATATGTGTCGAATTGTCCATGTCCAGTGATATATTGTACAGTTTCCTTTGTTGGGTTGATCTTCAACTTTAAACGTTCTTTTATACTGGGAAAGATGTCTCGCACTCTTCGTCCTTCACTCGTGTAGTTCCATTCCTCTTGCCATTCTCCTATCAGTAATTCCCACACTTCTCTCTTTGTGTGACAAGGTCTCCCAAGTATTTCCATTACTTTGTCTTGATTCCCTTTCTTTATCCAGTAAAGTGCTCCTCTCCATCTTACTGTCAAATCCATTGGCCACATAGCTAAAATTACTAATAATGCCATTGACGGTGTTGTTCGTATTAGTCCCATACATCTGATTATAGACTGTCTTTGCGTACTCCTTAAATTCTGAATATTTTTAACCAATTTTGCCCTGTTTTTCACAGGGCAAAACATGAAGTAATAGGGAAATAAGTGTTTGTAAAAATGGTTTGTACAAGGCTAAAGAAAATCATATGAGTACATCACATTCGATTTTACTAATGTTCCGGCCAGAGAATGGAATTTTAAAACCAACTCATCAACATTTAAGAGACATCACAATTCTTAAAATATTTTATTATCCGTACTAACTTTCCCATGTGTTATACTTGTTTAAGACAACCAAGTGTTATCTCAAATTGCAGTGGATGCAGTAAGCATTTCAATAGTGGTTTTTAAAACAATTAGTAGAAAGAGTCATGAGTACACAAATAATATGATTATGGCTTGGCTATACAGAGAGAGATGAATTTCAAATTAATCGCTTACTAACCAGCCCTTAGAAGATGTGACTTCACTTTAGTCTACCATATTTTCTTATTCCGTTGTGCTTACAAGAAAACATACTATAAGACCACTTCAAATATTTATCTGAGTTAGCATCCTAGTTAACACAAGAATAAGTGAATTAGAATAGGTTTGCCAAAAATGAATAGAGAAGGGTATTCTAGTAATGTATTTATATTTTGTCTTCACCTCACGTGATATTGTTATAGTTCTGTGTACGTCGTATTTGTTTTGATGTATTACTATGAACATAGTCGAACATATTTCTTTATTGCTTCTACAAATATCGATCCTACGGATAAGCTCAAGTTCATACCTGCTCCAATCATCTGCTCGATTAATGTAATTTGCTTATACCCGAGAGAGGAAATACAGAAACAAAGAGAGAAAGTAAAGTAGGAAGAAAGAAATGGAGGTAGGAGGGGAGGGAGAGATAGAGGTAGGAGGGGAGGGAGAGATAGAGGTAGGAGGGGAGGGAGAGATAGAGGTAGGAGGGGAGGGAGAGATAGAGGTAGGAGGGGAGGGAGAGATAGAGGTAGGAGGGGAGGGGAGGGAGAGATAGAGGTAGGAGGGGAGGGAGAGATAGAGGTAGGAGGGGAGGGAGAGATAGAGGTAGGAGGGGCGGGAGAGGGAGAAAGAGGGAGTGAGGAATATAGTGAGGGAAAGCGAGGGAGCGAGAGAGAGGGAGAAAAAGAGCGGGGGGAGAGAGCATGGGGAAAGAGGGAGAGAAGATATGTAATAATTTAGTTCTTAACATTAGATATAGTTTGAAACATAATGAGACATCAGGTCTCTACTGGAGTCTGCGTAAAGTGGCGAGGTCTCACATCCCACTATTTTCCAATATTTACGTGACATCGGGAACGTTTTACAGAGTTTGAAGCCATATGTGATCATTACAAACTTAATGTAGTAACTACACTACAGGATCCCTAAGGGCGAAAGATTGTATCCCCCTTGGCTGCGTGCAGCACCTGCTGTAGATTTTGGTATGACGCAGCACAGCAAGGCAACGACACCTATGAGTAGTATCCGCAGTTTCTTTTTAGAACTTTTATCGGTCTATAAGGATTTTAACTTAAGTGTTACCGACGGTTCCAAGAGCTCTGCAGGTGTTGGATGTGCATATGACTATGGAGCCGAACCCTTTACATTCGGTCACCATGGCAGCACTTCCATATACAATGCAGAGCTCTATGCCATTTACCGAGCCATTTTACATGTTCGCAGGAGAGGTTTGGGTAATTGCCTAGTCCTGAGTCATTCTCTTAGCGCACTCCACAGCCTACGTGCGCTGTGCAACGACCACCCTATTGAACAGCGTATCCTTAAACGCCTCAGGCGTAAGCGCGGTGTGTACATGGGTCCCTGGTCATATGGGCTTGCTGGGGAATGAACTTGCGGATTCGGCAGCCAAGACGGCAGCTACATGGCCCCAGGTTTGTATCCGACAGGTCCTCGCGGAAGATTTTAGCCTTCAGTTGCGGAGAGCTGCGTACTCCTTCTGGGTCGCGGATTGGACCCATCTCCGCAGCAACAAACTGAGATCTGTAAAGGCACTTCCGATTCCCTGGGTGACCTCTTACGGTTCCTCTCGTAGGGAGGAGGTGAGTCTGGCTCGGTTAAGAACTGGCCACTTTAAATTGGCAGGGGAACCCCGCTCCTGTTTGCCCACTCTGCGGTGGAGCTCTTTCTGTCCGTCATGTACTTTTAACCTGCATTAACTTAGCGGAACTCCGTCGGTCTCTCCAGCTGCCTGCCAGCATGGCAGACGTACTGGCGGAGGAGCAAGCAGTGGTCAAAGTTTTTAAGCTGTTTTTAAAAGCTAGTTTTAGAATTTAGAATTCATGTTTTTAACGCTTATATGGTTTTAGCTTCTTTTAGGCCTTGACTACCCTTGTGTTTTGTCATTTTATCTGTGGTTTTACTTAGAAGGGTTGTTTTGTTAGGTTCTTTTACCCCGTTTTTAGCTTGATTTGGATTTCAACGGGGCTGATGACCACGCTGTCGAGTGCCCATAAACATCATCATCTCTCTCCTACACTACAGGAAGCTAATTCACTGTTTTTATTCCTTACAAAGAATTTCAAGACTTTTATCATTAGACAATAGACCTATTGTCCTAAATTCACATTTTGTTTGTATTCATATCTAAAGATTTTAAGAAAGGCAATTTATAGGGTAAACCACAAAGGGGAGCTCATTGGCATTTCCAAATTAAGTAAGAAAGGAAGAAGGGATGACCTGAAAAATCACAGGAGGCTGCAGGCATAGATTCACCGAAGTCCTTAAGAGTTTCTGGCTCAGTGACTTTCCCACACTAGTGTCCATGGAGAATATCCTTTGCTTTAAGCAAGTATCCGCACCATTTGTCCAGCACTAACCTTAAACAACGTAGAAACTCCTGAAACGTGAGAACTAAACATAATGAAAAGGAAAAAATTAAAGAAATCACTGTAGATCAGTAATCACTAAAGCATTCGCCTCCTACTACGAAAACCATGAGAATCGCAGTCTCAGTGGGGACTCGAACTCGTCACCTATAAGCTTCATATTTAATACATAGGTACCTCTCTTAATAATGTGAATATGGATTCATGCACGCGAATGAGCTATGTATTTGTATTTTTTGTTGTTCAGTTCAGTTCAAGAGCAAGCTGGATGTTTTATGATACTTCTGCTTGTCATTCTAGGCTTTTGAATCAGAAAAAGAACCCGGAACTCTTTAAGCATTCCTCTTTAGAAGTAAGAAGTTACTACTGCAGATCTGAAAAATATTTTGACAGGACAACATTGGACACCAATTAGAGGGGAAGCAATGACAAGATTCGACATGTATATCCTCCCCCCCCCCCCCCCATCTTTCTGTGTCTCACCGCAAAAACTAGTTTTACTACATTAGCAAATACAGAAGCCCACGCTTTCTATTCTGACAGTGCTGTGGAAATCTTTAAACCTGTTTTACCCATATTTGTGGATGAATGATTTTGACAGAAACTATTAACCAATCGTATGACATTTACTAACCTAATGCTATGTATTATTTTGAATAGTAGCAATATACCTGAATTTCGCCCGTCTCGGTAGCGTGGTGGTAGTGTCTGCCTCACGTTCAAGAGGTCCCGAGTTCGAGTCTCGGTCAGGGTGAGGTACCTGGATAAGGGTTTTCCGGGGTTTTCCCTTATCGCTTAAGACGAATGTCGGGTATCTCTAAGCTCTATGGACCCTGGGCTCATTTGAGCATCATTTCACCCATTCCATTCATCGTCCGATATGACTTAACGCTGGAGGACGTAAAGTACAACAATACCTGAATTAAATACTGAATTATTATGTGACAAACAAGCGAAAGCTGACATCTAGATAAATGAAAACATCCGAGGCTGTTCCTAGAAAATTAAACATATGCATTTTATTTCAAAATAATTTAAACATGATATGTTGATCAAAATTTTTAGAGGCCTTTTTTGCAGTCCTAAGCGCGCCACGTATCCGTTTCTAAAAGTGCTTTTGCTTTCAGGGAGTCTCATAGGCGTATTTCCAGTGAAGTATCAGAATTTAATTTTTGTTCCGAATGGAATATCTTCTCTACTTACTCAGTAATTGAGAGGAAAAGTAAAAATCAGCTGTCAGAAACTCGCGCTTCTCGATTATTTGGTTAAATGCACAGCCGCCTCTCTTTTCCCCTCCATCCCTCACTCCATCTCTCCTTCTGTCATCCTATTCCTCCATCACCGTCATTTTCTTCCCCTCATACTTTCTCTTCCTGTTTACCCATCGTTCTATCCCTGTTTCCCCCGCCTATCCACTTTCTTGTCCATTCTCACACACTCGCCATCTCGTCCTCTCTTTACATTTAAAACTGATAATAAGGCTGATCTTTCTGTTGGATAATTATATATTAAAACAAAAGAAAAAGGCTTTGTCGTATAGATAAAAATGTGTCATTTTCAAAGTTTGCAAATTTCTTAACCATTTCTAGTGGTAAACATTTTAATTACAAATACATATCATGAATATCATTTTCATATATTTGAAAATGAATAATAAACGAGATATTGCGACTCTTTCTGTTTCATCCAAATGCAATGTGCTCACAGGGAGAGGGAAAAAAACACTAAGCTGATGTGTTATAAGTGAAACTAAATTGCATAGCAGCTTTCATAATAATCAATTTAACCATTATTTAAAATAATTGGATTTATTGCTGCAAGAGGCCTAATAAGCTTAAAATCAATTATGATTCTAAAATACACTCCTGGAAATTGAAATAAGAACACCGTGAATTCATTGTCCCAGGAAGGGGAAACTTTATTGACACATTCCTGGGGTCAGATACATCACATGATCACACTGACAGAACCACAGGTACATAGACACAGGTAACAGAGCATGCATAATGTCGGCACTTGTACCATGTATTTCCAACTTTCGCAGCAATGCAGGCTGCTATTCTCCCATGGAGACGATCGTAGAGATGCTGGATGTAGTCCTGTGGAACGCCTTGCCATGGCATTTCCAGCTGGCGCCTCAGTTGGACCAGCGTTCGTGTTGGACGTGCAGACCGCGTGAGACGACGTTTCATCCAGTCCCAAACATGCTCAATGGGGGACAGATCCGGAGATCTTGCTGGCCAGGGTAGTTGACTTACACCTTCTAGAGCACGTTGGGTGGCACGGAATACATGCGGATGTGCATTGTCCTGTTGGAACAGCAAGTTCCCTTGCCGGTCTAGGAATGGTAGATGGGTTCGATGACGGTTTGGATGTACCGTGCACTATTCAGTGTACCCTCGACGACCACCAGAGGTGTACGGCCAGTGTAGGAGACCGCTCCACACCATGATGCCGGGTGTTGGCCCTGTGTGCCTCGGTCGTATGCAGTCCTGATTGTGGCGCTCACCTGCACGGCGCCAAACACGCATACGACCACCATTGGCACCAAGGCAGCAGCAACTCTCATCGCTGAAGACGACACGTCTCCATTCGTCCCTCCATTCACGAATGTCGCGACACCACTGGAGGCGGGCTGCACGATATTGGGGCGTGAGCGGAAGACGGTCTAACGGTGCGCGGGACCGTATCCCAGCTTCATGGAGACGGTTGTGAATGGTCCTCGCCGATACCCCAGGAGCAACAGAGTCCCTAATTTGCTGGGAAGTGGCGGTGCGGTCCCCTACGGCACTGCGTAGGATCCGACGGTCTTGGCGTGCATCCGTGCGTCGCTGCGGTCCGGTCCCAGGTCAACGGGCACGTGCACCTTCCGCCAACTACTGGCGACAATATCGATGTACTGTGGAGACCTCACGCCCCACGTGTTGAGCAATTCGGCGGTACGTCCACCCGGCCTCCCGCATGCCCACTATACGCCCTCGCTCAAAGTCCGTCAACTGCACATAAGGTTCACGTCCACGCTGTCGCGGCATGCTACCAGTGTTAAAGACTGCGATGGAGCTCCGTATGCCACGGCAAACTGGCTGACACTGACGGCGACGCTGCCCAAATGCTGCGCAGCTAGCGCCATTCGACGGCCAACACCGCGGTTCCTGGTGTGTTCGCTGTGCCGTGCGTGTGATCATTGCTTGTACAGCCCTCTCGCAGTGTCCGGAGCAAGTATGGTGGGTCTGACACACCGGCGTCAATGTGTTCTAATTTCCATTTCCAGGAGTGTAGAAAATGGTCAGAAACTTTTCCCCATATTGCTGCTATCCTTATTGTAACTTTGTGGGTTCGCAGAATTAAAAGTCCAATTTGCCGACATTCTAAATGTTCTTTATTTTCGTAGAGACACACTGTTCAGTTCTCACGCCAATACAACACAATCTTCCAAGGTTGATCACAGTAACAAACAGTGACAGCAGATTACATCTCTAGCTCTCGTTACACAGCTGGCTGCCTCTCATTTCACAACTGATCTGTTTCATATAACCTTGCCCCGCTGACATGTATCACTCCGCGTGCAACTACCTTCCCCTTCATCCTAATTGGCTAATGCTTTCGCGCCATACGCCGTAGGCGGTGCCTTCCCATCACATTGAAACCTGCAGTAAACGTCATAATAATTGCCAGGAAGATATATAAAATCATACAAATAAGAATATGAAGGCATGCAAAAATAACGAAGTTTATAATGAAACTGAGCTACTTGAAACTGAATGAATGAGCAATGAAACTGAAACAAGTTTATAATGAAAGGTCTTCCGCCTTTTCCACAAGGATTTTTTAAACCAGCACACATACTTTGCAAAAATGCTGTCTTTCAATCTTAAAAGTCCGTCATGCCATACTTGTCGTGTGTCCTTCATACACACAAGTCTCGTGAAGGTAGTATATTTTGCGATTTGTATCTCAGCACAGTCTGATTGTCCTTAAATAATGTCTTCGCCACTCAGCAATATCACCCCTGGAGTGGTAAGTTTTCCTGTTGTCTCAATTTCATGTCGCGATGTTCCTACGCATCTAACACTCACACCTGTAAGTTTAGAGCACAGCTGTTCGACTTCTCTTACTGAAAAAGACTGATTCCTCTCTGTGAGTGCATTAAACATATTCAACACAATCCTTTTTTCGCCGCTTTGTAAGGGTTTTCCCTTGCGATGCTTCAGCGAAAAACTGGCGGTAGACTCTGCCATTATACATATAATAATTACACGCGCAATAAACGATTAATAAAATAATTTAGCTCTCGCACTCGGTACAACACACCGTCGAATGGCGATATATGACTAATCCAGTTCAAAACAAGGTCAGTGATAAAAGTCATATAAACAAATATGTCATCACTACAGCTAAATCACGTGCTATCGTGTCATGTGCTTGAGTGAAAAGGAACCTCCTCTTTACTTCCTTTAAGAATTAACATGCATTTCAGATAAATCAACTCTGTTGCGTAATATATTTAATAAAACAGTTACGAAAATATAAATTTGACAATTCTGTTCCAACATATAAAGACGTATCTCCATGTTAAATAACGAACTAATTTTTACCGCACAAGTCTATACTACAACAGCAGCCAATGAGAGGTGTTAAGGTCACGTGATCGTTAAGAGATACGGGGTAAGCTTACGTGAAACAAGGATTAACTGTTTTACAACTACTCACTTTGCGAGCCGTCACGTCCTTAAGTACCTAATTTGTAATTCTAGATTGTTTTAACATAAACCAGAACCCGAACAATCTCTATCAGTCCAGGAATTTCCGGAAGAATAAAGAAACCAAATATTCTATCACATTCCAGAAGTGTAACTTAATTTATGCCAGCAAGTCCTTTACCTCAGTTATCTTTGCTTGCCGCTTGTTTACAATAGCCGCGCTATCATTAACTACTTAGCAAGGTTCATTATTACCATGAAACTTTATCCGCCGACTGTTTTCTTATTTGTGCCGAAACTTTTATGCCTGCTGCCGTGACAATATTAAAATTATTCCAAAAACATATGATCAAGAATTCTAAATTCAACACTTGTAATGGCTAGATACCGATATGCACTAAATGTGTGACCTTAATAATGAGAATGAATCACATGAGAGACCCCGCGTTCGTATCTCTGTTAGGGTGATTTATCTGGATGAGGTTTTCCGGGGCTTTTCCTTATCCAAAAAGAAGAATCTTGGATAGCTTTAAGCCCTATGGACGATTGAACATAATTTCACCTATTTTATTCATCGTCCGATATGTCTTAATGCTGGAGAACTTTAATTAAAAAGAAGAAATTGAAAGAAAAGAAAAAGGGCACAAAGTTACTGCCCCAATATGAAGTTACTTTATTCACGAACATTCTAAAAAAGTCATCAACTGTTGAAATAGAGTAACTCATTTGAAATTATTGTTTTGATGCTGAGAGACCAAGAGAGGTACGAAGCACTGACTGTGAAGAAAGAGTTTTTCGTTATATGTATGTACACCTGAGATAACATAAGACCCTTTGCAACAAAGCAAGGTGTCAGTTACACGATTTTCTGGAGAATTTGTATTAAAATGTATGGACCCATACCACCTTCAGCGGGTGCAAGGATTAAAAGTGCCATATTTTGAGTCAAAAAGATCTTTGTCATCTTTCTACTCATACATTTCCTAGCGTGCATCTAGTTTACTGGTGTCAATAGCTTCAGTTTTTAAACATTCATAAGTGGTAGATAGAGTCAACATGAAAACTTCAATGCCGTGGCCGGGATTTGAACCACGGATCTCCTGATTTCCGTCCAGTCACTCTAACCCATTGAGCTTCCATGGCCAACGTGCCCTCCCGACATTAAATTCTCCATTTGACTCATATATTTCCCCGGTAGACCCCTAGGGGCTCTCGCATTCGAGATACACCGTTTGTGGCGACAGGCTTCATTATTTAACTCTTATTACTTTAGTTAATTGATGGAAATTAGTCATTTGTTCACACTAACCGTATATAGGCTAAGGTTCTTGATACAGTCGACATGAAAAATTCAATACTATGGCCGGGATTTGAACCACGAACCTCCTGGTCTCCGTCCAGTCGCTCTAACCCATTGAGCTACCATGACTAACGTGCCGTTGACTCTTATCTACCAAAGACTTTAGTCTATATACGGCTAGTGTGAATAAATTATTAATTTCCATCAATTAAGTCATAAGTGCGCTTATGAAAACCCTCATGGAGTATGACAGGATAGATCAACACAGGTACTGCCTAAATGACTTATGGAGAATCATTCTTCAACACCTGTTGGTCCCTATTTATTTTATCCGTTTTTGAATGCGGAGACGTATACTATTTTTCAGAAATAGGTGGAATCATTTAATAATATTGTATCTGGGCATCATTCAACAAATGTAGTTTTCACAGATTGTTACGTCAGTTCATTTCTATCAGTTCGTGGGGATTCATTCCATGGCCTCTTTGGCTTCCTGATTTGAATCCAATAGATTTCTTCGTCTGCGGAGACTCAAGGCCTCTGGTTTATGTGATTCCTGGGTCGGATATTGACATTCTCAGATTCATATCTACACTGGATTTGCCCAAATACGAAACACTTGAAGGATTTGCAGACAGAGTACGTAAAGCATAGAGCATTGGATTAGGAACATGCCTCAAATCTTGGATTTTGTTCATACGAACTTGTGTTGTCTTGATTTTGAAAGTGTGCCCCCGAAATATCTGATACTAATAAAGATACATTCTGTATAAGATGAATTAAGATAGGTAAGCACATGCAAATGCGTTTTTCAGGTGTGCTAACATAGGAGGTGTCCCAAAATAAAAAGAGGATGAGTAGAACCTATGCTTGATATGGTATGTGCCATGCGTTCTTCTTGTTTCTATAGTCCTAAATTTTGAAACTGTGAATAAGAAATGAGCTAGCTATCTTATCACTTTCTTCTCGGGCAGCCAGCCAGGTGAAAAAATGATTAGATATCAACGTTTCGGGCTTCCCGAGGAAGGATGAGGTGAGGCGACCGTCCTAATGAGCCGTGACATACAGAGGGAACGGTCCCTACACTTTACCATTTGGAAACTCCCCGGCAGGCCAAGATTACGTGCATCTCCTCTACTGTGGTAAACAAACAGCCCCACCAGGCCGGGTTTGGAGCCGGACACCATCCTACCGGAGGGGGATATGATTATCAGTTGCACATCATCCCGCCATGCACCGCCGAGACACCCGCCGACACTTCTACCCTGAAAGAGACCTCCGGATGAGCGATGATAATGAAGATAAAATGGAGGGACAGCAAATTCGGGGGATGTAATTAACATATACTCGTACAACATTCGTCTGGTGACCCGGGAAAACCCCCGGAAAAGGCGTGGTCAGGTAAGTCGCCGGATCCATTGTGCATGGTCTCTTTACTTTTTGTTTGTTTTTTGTTTTGTTACTTTTTCTTGCTTCCTGTTGCGGAAAGAACAAATAGCGAACGACTCCTAAAGATTTGACTATTATTTAAGACTACTGTATTGCCCTATACCCACTGTATCTAGAAGCATATACTACGCAATACAGCCGTTTCTGTAAATGCTTTATCTCGTTTAACATGATGGAGATGGCAGATTAAATCTTTGTGAGATTATTTCATGAAGAATAGGCAGAGATAGTCATGTGACTGCAGGAATATACGAATACAATAAAATGAACATTTGAATAACTCCAGGAAATACAAACTTGTATCAATTGTTGTTTTTCTATATTAAAGGTGAGAATTTTCTGTATGAATTTGTTACTTTAGAATGCAGACAGATGTGCACCAGCTGAAAGACGTTCCAATAGCCATGTCTATGAATATGGGTGTCCTTGACCCAGTTACCCCATGACCAGTTGCCCCAGGCTGGTTATGTTGATGACACTGCCGTTTCTCATGTGTAGTGGATTAACAAGAGGCTGGTTAGCCTATCTCCAAGTGGTGTATCGTGTAAAGTTTGTTGTATTTGTTCTTAAAATTGATATGGAAGAGTATTTTATTACTGTGGGAATTATTTTAATAATGCTGAAAGAATTCAAAGAAGGAAAGGATTGAAGTATAATGATAAAAGTGTAGGTTTTATCCGCCACTGATTTAACAATGAATAATGACCAGAGAACGGAAGCAAATCACGAACCTAGACCCCCAAAGCGAATGTTTTGTGCTCATCATCAAAAAGAATCGGATGGCGAGGTGAAGAAACAGCAGGAGGTTATAGGCCACAAGCAGGCCAGCCAACAGAGTTCCAGTCTTACCATTGATGACGTGGTCACACCGGCGGGATGCTCCGATAAGACGAATCCCTGGCGGAAACAAGGAGAACTCAAAACCATATGATGTGGCTCGGTGAATGCTGCAATTTGGCTCAGTCGATAACTTTGTTAACGACTTGGAGTTGATGTAAGTTGTAGAGAAAAAGATGAGGATGATGAACGTCGTTGAAGATCTAGTTGCTGGATTCTAGTAGTTCCACGGCTGCTCTGGAATTCGCATAAGCTCTTATTTTCAGAGGCGGTCTCAGATGGGAAGTGATCATTTAGTTATAAATAAAATAAAATGGTAGTTCGTTCCTTCTTCTACAAAATTTGGTGTTTTAAATGATAGTGACTAGCTTGCGTAATACCTTACAACCTTGCACTTTCCAATGCAAGCTCAAACGCTGCAGATATGCACACACACGCAACACACACCTTCACACTATCACGTCCATTTGCAGAAGAACATGTCTTCAAGTTCCTCAGCTTTTATATTCCTGCCGTTGCTATACCAACTATAAACATCTTTCAACTGTTCTACATTACATCGTCATTTTACATATATTTTTCTTAACATTTAAATAGTAGCTCTGTTACTAATTTTAATTAAAAAATAAGCTTAAAATAGTCACTTAAATAGTTTCAACTTACAAACGAGCAAGCACTTACGCCATTTGTCCCGTATGTACAGACCTAAGGAAATTTGTCAGAAGAGAAACCAGCTTAGCACTTACCTATGAGACCAATCCATAATTACAGTAGCCGTCCTAGGAATCGAACTCAGGATCGCCTAAATACGAGCCTCGCTCGTTATTACGGAGCAAGGCTGTATTAAGAATGAAAATAACAATCAAAGTTAGGCATATCCTTAGAAGTGCAAGGAATAATTTGCATGGTATACTACAGGAACTTAACATTACAATTCCTTTTACAAAGAAGAAAGATTCTTGCCAGTTAATAAGAACAAAGCTATATAAAGTTATATAAGATAAAATATTTTATTATTATGTTAAGATACCTCTGCAAATTGATTACATATATATTTTTTGAGTTTCTGGAGCTAGTATAAGAAGTTCTGTTACTTCTGAATGACTTTTGTATGACTGGTAAGACGTAAATAGAATCTTATTTTATTATTATTTTTTTTAATTGTTCCATTTATACCCTGCTTGTAACTCCAATGTTCATATCGGCGGCCGTTGTCCTTCGGAACATATCGAAGGTGTTAACCCGTATTCGCTGGGAAATAAAATCTTAAGTACACAAAAACTGTGGATATTTTTAAAGCATATCCATTCAAACCTGAGTCTACACACGGCTAGTGTGGAAGAAACGATCATTTCCATCAATTTACCTAAATAGCACAGTGGTTTAACTATGAAGCCTGGGACTTAAGTACTTACAGTATCGTAAGTGTCACAAAAGGTGCGTGTCTCGTAGCATATGAGAGCCCCTAGTGGTCTACTGGGAAATATACCAGTCAGTTGGAGAATTTAATGTCATTTCGACACGAATCCAAACCAAGCTCCGGGCCATTGGCAAATGTAGCGCAAAATGGCGAATGGAAAGTAACCCGGAGAAGAGCTCTGCAATTCTCCTGGAGAAAACCAGAGCCAACCGGTTGCAGCAGAACTTCGTTTTACGGCGCTGTAGAATCCCATGGGTACAAACGGCGAAGTATCTCGGAGTGACGCTGGACTGTAAGTTAACTTGCGTTCCGCACGTCAACGGCAAGGTCCAGCTGGGGCACGTCGCACTCCGGAGTCTATACCCTATTTTCCGATCAACTATGCCCATCCGACTGAAACTCCAGCTGTATCGGGCGATCATTCCGCCTATGATTCTGTACGGCTGTGAGATCTGGGGAACAGTGGCTAATACCACTTTCGTCAGGCTCCAGACGCTGCAGAACAAGGCTGGAGATTTCCTGCTCATATCCTACATGAGCACTCCCAGATCCCGTATATTGTCGATGTCATCCGCGTGAGGGCACGATCAATGTACGACAAAATCCAAAATCACCCCAACCCTTTAGTGAACTCCCTGGGCAGGTATGACCAGAGGGATAAAAGACGCTTGCCATCTTTCAGACTACCAAGAGACGTCTTGGGGCCCCTTGGTTAACCCAAGAGAAACCCCAGATGTCTCTGGGACCAATTTTTAAGCCTGATGGATCAAGCAATATACAACCCGTAACCAAAACGGAGCAAAAACTTAAATCGGGTCTCCCAAAACGAGGGAACGCTTAAGTGCAGCTGCCTATGAGAATTAAACAAGGGCATCCCATTCCAAATTTCCCAAAAAATTCAAACACCCCAGCAGAACATGAAACCAATTACTAGCTCATTTCGCAGGTTAAGCCGCAGAGCGGCTAGGTACGGCGGCGTGACACCCGGACGGGGAAAAAGAAAAATAGCCCCGCCCGACTAGGACTACCTCTGGACCTCTGGACCTTGACTATTGTAGCTCAATGGTTTAGAGCAACCGCACGGAGAGCGGGAGATCCGTGCCTCAAATCCCAGCTATGGCTTTGAATTTTTCAGTCTGGCTCTATTCATTCAAATCTATGACTTTGTTGTTAAAAATTAATTGTGCTTTCAAACTAAGTGTAGGCCAAAGATAGGAAGGCCGTGATTTGATTTACTGTGCTCTAAGTAATTAAGTAATTATAGTTCAGCATATTATAGGTTAATTGGAGAATGCGAGTCTGTCGTGCTGGCAAGCTGCTATGGTAGCTCAATGGTTAAGAGCAACCGAACGGACATCCGGAGATCCGTGATTCCAATCCCGGCTATGGAATTGAACTTCTGGGTCTGACTAATTTTCTTTTATGCATTTCAAATGGGAAGAGTTCTGGAGTCCAGCTAATCAGATGCCGTATCACACTCAGCGTTGCCAGCTTGTTACCCCAGTCTTTTTATGTTGCCCTCTCTCTCGCACACTCACACAACATGCAGATTGCTTGGCGCAAACGTAAGCGTAAGCAAATTATATTTTACAAACTTTTACAATGATGCATTTGCCAAAATCAAAAGTGGCAAAAGCATTTTCGCAAATTATGTATATTTTTAAATACTATAACTATTAGTTATGTTTGCAATCCCTCTTCTTATTTGAGCCCACACCAACTCAATTGGATTATATTGGCAGTGGTAAGGTGGGAGGCGTATTACCTCGTGTCCCATTTCAATTGCAAGTTCATCCAGCTGCTACACTTTTTCCGTATTTTAAACGGAAGTACTCTTTGCAATAACTCATTTTTAGTTTCTGTTTCAGAAAAGTTTTTGAAGAACGTGTACAACTTAAAAATAATATTTCGAGCCTGACTCCCAAATCCTTACCTTTTTGACTCGCCAATTCATCGCTAAATTCACCGCAAGGTGCCATTGCACTATTTAACTCTTACTCTACTGTTGTGTAAAGAACAACTGAATGATATTGATCTGAACTCTCCAGAGTAAATAAACACTTCTTATCCAGTATTCATTCATAAACATAAGCATAGAACATTCCTCAGGCTTACAGTAAATGAAGTGTTTGCTCTTTCTCGAATTTAACACCTTAACTTATTCACAATAATTCATGTATCACGTCATGTCAGTAGTTTAAATTTCAGTTCTGAGTAATTAAAAGTATATGTACATACATACACACCAACCACTTTGAACTCTCTAGAGTAAATAGAGATTACGAACCATTCATAAACAAAGATACAATGTAACCAGACACGTTCTGTCAGGGCAGCAGGAAATTTATTGTTTCCTCTCGCTCGAATTGGCTTATTCAAAGTAATTCTTTTGTCACGTCATGCCAAACATTTACGTTTCAGTTCTGAGTAATAAAAAATATAAGTATACGCATACATGCCAACCAATAATGATATCCATACAGTTCTTACGTCACGATTTATTGTTGTAATACAGGTAATAGTGGTTTATTTATTTGTATTAGAAAAAATATTTGAGCTAAAAATATGAGGTTTTCATGGTTATGTTAGATACATTACTCTCGACCTTCCACATGGATCAGTTTTGGCAAAATCTGAATTTTTGTCTTAGCGCGAATAGTATTTCATACAGATTGATTAGGTTGGCGCTCCTCACACACCACTTAGCGGGAATGCAATACGACAACGCAGGACTCCGATTGGTTGCTCTCCTAGTAGGGCTGAAATACATAAGCCTTTTTATTGCTTTGAGTTTTCAATTACGTATACTTTTCGCAATTAGGAAGTCCGTTATTCAGATTTTATGTTTTGGCCAAGTTACGAGAATGGAATTTGAAAGTTATTACATAGCAACCAAATCGTGAGATATTTGGGTAACACAAACTAATTGTGTTCTCTCATACTCTTTGTACCTACAAGCAAATATCTGATAAAACCATTTCTACAAGTTTTATAATAAAATAGAAAAAAGAATTAGGTTTTGTAATAAAGGTTCGTTGAATAATAATTGAAAATATATGAACATAACGGTTTTACCAGAGTGGATTTGAAGACATGCCCGAAAAAACGGGTTAACTCACATTTTTTAAAAATGGAGAAAACAGGTGTTTTTTTAATGAGGCTGAAAGAAATTGTTGACATTATTTTATTTCATTTCTGAGAATATGAGTCTCAAGTATATATAGTGTATACTATCAGGGGTATCGTTAATAGAACCCAAAACATGACTGATCTAATAACAATAAAAACCTTTGTCAGCTTTTACTTACGTTTTATACTATATACGTTTTACAATTTTAGGTGAAACTAATAGGTGTGTCTTTTCTCATATTTATACATGTTACACTTTGGATTATACCACTTTTCAATAAGTATATCGTTTTGGAAACTAGGTACAAGCTTTAGCTGTAGTCAGGCTGAACAAAAAATGCTTCATCAGTAATATTCTCAGAAGCTGTGGTCTCAGATTTAAGAGTTTTATAGTACTCATAATAAATTGGTGGGATATAATCATCAGATCCTGTAGGTCCTTCAATCTTTCAGCATTTATAGGTCTTGACTATTGTATTTTGGAGGAAATGTCACATAAGTAAGGGATGGTTTGCCAGATATTATTTTCCTTCGAATGTCCAAAGTGTCGTATTCCTCAACCCCACCGTAAGTGTATTTAAAATATAACTTAAAGGGGTGGTCTTTAAATACTTTCATGCATGTCATCTTGCTCAAGAGTACATTTTGCCCAGATTCTGAAGCTGTTCTTTTCTGTACTTTGTCGAGAAGATGCTTTGCAGAGATGAACATGTTAGTTGTCATTTTGAAAACATGAAAAGGATTCTTTACAATGGTTTTCCTCACTAGCTCCATCCACTGATCTGGAACATAAATGTAAGCTGCTTGCCTCTTCTTTTTCTCTATAAGGCCGAAGTCACGATCACAAGGCAACAATGCGTGACCGGGTACTAGTTCTGCCATTGGTTGTTTGCATTCACAGTAGAGTTTACCAACATAACACACTGTTGAAGCACTACGGTTTGTGGTAGTTATTACTTATGAAGTGGGCTAAATACTTGTCTATTTTCCATGTATCGTTTTATTCTTATAACAAAAACTATGCTGGTTTCATAAAATATAATGCTAGTTAAACTGAAAGGATACAATCATTTAAAACGTTTGTAGCTCTGTTGGTTATCCTGTTTATATGTTAGTTACCATGAGTGCCACTAGATGACAGGCACAGAGCATGAACAGGTTAACCCATTTTTGACATAATATGAAAAAGATATCACGAAACGCAAGAACTTCACCTCTCTCTATTTAGCGTAATATGATCGCTGGAGGATAGACCAACACAAGAAAAGATAGCTCTGTTGCAGCAACAGAGGGCAGCACTTATCACAAAAAAAAATTTATTTTGAGGGTTAGCCCGTTTTCCCGGCATGTCTTCATTTGTACAGCGAAGCAATTTTGTATTATTAGTTCGTAGAAACTATGCTAACATCCGCGATTATACAGCAAGCTCTGATATTTTTAGTATCAGAAAAAAGCGGTGTCAAAAGTGCATTTTTGGGAAGTCTTCCATCTCATTTTGGGGTCCACTGCTACATTTCATGTACATTAGATGGCGGTTAGAGAAAGCAGCGCATGCAGGGTTTTAAAACATGCATGGCGGGGCCAGTTGCAGTGAGGTTGACAAAAGTTCGGCTCAGGAACAAGATGAAGAAGGAGAGGCAGCACTAATGGCAAGAAAATGAACGGAGGGAGAAGAGAGTAGGAGGTCGTGTTGCGATTCACGCATTTCTGCCCACTTGTTATACATTGAGGAGGGGGGTAGAGTACTTGACGTACTGCATGTTGCCAAGAGGCGACACTCGAGTCATGGATAAGGGTAAAAGCAAAAAAAGAAAGAGGGAGAGATCTTCACAAGTTGTCCCTCGTTCGAATGACTGACTGCATGCCGTACCATGTTGATATTGAAAAGCTTTCCTTTATTTGAACCCTCCCCACCCACGTTTTTTATTGATTTAGAGCTTAGCAGTAACGTCACATACGCGCATATGTATGTGCGTACGAAAGCTGCACTTCAGTACTTCAATGTCCCTGCAGCTCAAAGCGGCAGCCATGACAGGCCGTTCAGTTCACCAGTTCTCCACTAAGCGCTATTCTTCAGTCTCCCTTCATTTGTCCCTACTAGCTTTCATTTGTTTTATGCGTGGCTATGTGTATAGAGGGACCGGGATTGCTTTAGTTCAGCATTTTTCAAGGATGCAAAAAGTTTAAGAAACTCTCCCTATCGAAAACACACTTTGCATGGAAAAAGTTTAGAAAATGTAGGTTTTCTTAAAATCGGCTGTAACGATTTCAATTAAAATATGTTTTTAACAGGGATGAATCGATACTAGTTCCTCTCGATATTCGATTCTCGATACCAATGGATGATATTTCTCATGATATCCGAAACTTCGATGCTCAGTACCGTCCTTCCTACTTCCAGTTTCAATACCAAATAGAATGTTGAAAGAAATGTGTAATCATAATAAAATTAAACCGGTGCACATATTTAATAAGTGTTTTTATCAGTGTTTTCATTTTTCAAAGTCTACATTAGACATTTAAAAGTAAAACAGACCACTGATACCAGTATTTTCACTCTTTCAGGGTCAAGTCTACTTCATTTACTGTCTGTCATATGACTCGTGCTATGCAAAATTTGTCTTTCAGAGAAAACTTCTGCAGGTTGATTACACAAATATTCAACAGCCTTTTTTTTAGTTCGGGAAATTTTGAATTTGTTTCCCCAGTAATCCAGTGCATTAAAAAGAGGTGACAAATCATCGCTGGGGGGAGGTATGCAAATATTCAGGGTCCTACATAAATAGCCATAACATCCAAAGTTTTCAAGTTAGAGAAGTGAAACTTAGTCTTAGTCTTCATATTTTTCCATTGTTTACAACTAATGCTACATATTGTAAGGGGGCTGAAAGACTTGCAAACCTAATCTGCAACTGGGGGTGTAGTTACTGAAAGGGTAGAGCGAAAGAAACATCTAAGTCAAACTGAACTGAATAACTATATTTCAAAGAAGTCTAGTATTTCTACAGGGCACTCCCTGGATCTGGAAGAGAGAGAGGCGCTTCGGTAACTTTTTTTTTTTTTTTTTTGGCTTGTTCCATTTATACCCCGCCTTTAACTACTATGGTCATATCGGCGGCCGTTCTCCTTTGGAAGGTGTTAACTCGTTAACTTTTTTGTTTTTAATCATTACATCACGCACACATTCACACTCTCACTCATACTTCCAGACTCTGGGGAAGATGGGGAATTATCTTGGTCGGAGAAAAATCCCCAGCCCCCCCGCCGGGAATCGAACCCGGGACCCCTAGCACGGTAGACAGGTGCTCTGCCGACTGAGCTACGGGGCCAGCCTGGTGAAATTTAAATACATAACATAATGCAACTTTACCTTTGGCGATGTGTTGTTTGTATGGCTTGAACCTTGTGTCTGTAGAAAGGTGTACGATCTGGTACGCCCTGCTGGCGATCTACTCGTGGTAGCACTTTGAAATAAACTCTTGTTGATTCCTTACAGAGATCATCAGCAAGTACCCTCTCAAATATCTGTGAAGTCTCTCCCCCGAGGGCTAACTCCACCAAGCTTAAATAGGGGTCCTACCAAAAAGTCAACTCAGCGATTCCCACCCTAACTGTTAATTTGCATCATATTGTGCAATCATTGTTTACATCATTGAGAACATGTTTAAACCTGTTACTGATCAACTAAGCATTATTTCCCTTGATTAGCAGGATGTGTGATTCATTGTTTAAAACATGGAGAACAAGTTGAGACCTGTTACAGGCCACCTGTGAATTATTTCCCTAAGCCAGTAGGATGTATGATTCACCAGTCCAAAGTACATGTTTTGCCAGTCAGCAGAATTTACACTTAATCATACAACTTTTATACACAGCTGTGCCCAGACTCAAGGCATCGAAAATACATGTGCTAAATTGTATCACTGTAGATGAAGTAGTTTGAGAGAAAAATGGGTTGAAGTTGTATAAAATGCAAGTTACGGGGAAAGACAATTAAAAATTCAATAAGTATTCAGTTTGCCTTTTAATTTTATGTCAGAACTTTCCATATCCATAGTCTGTATCCTCATTTTGGTGTTCTTTAGCCTCTCTTTTTAAATTCCTCTTCTGTCTTGCTTCCTTCTGCATTAATTTCATAGCTCTTTCTGCACCAGCGATGCGAATGTTGTCGAGACTCTGCAAAATTGTTTCCATAAACACAGCAGGTTGATACCCTGATGCATAACTTTCTTTCTGCCAACATTCCCATCATTAAACCATATTGCAGCATCAAATGTAGCAATTTTCATCACTATGGAAGACAAATGATGATTTGGGGCACCTTTTCCATTTCAAACTGTTGAGGCTTTCATTTGGGTTTTGTGTCTCTCCATAGAGACATTTTTTTAACAAGTCTGGGTGTGCTAAGAATTGGTAGTTGGGCTTTATAGATTCCAAGACAGCTGAAGGAAGACTAAGTGTTGCTACTATGCTAATATGCAACACTGGGGCATTTAATTTTTTAAAGGTACATACAGACCACGTACAGTCATAATATTTTGGTGTTTGATAACTAACACTATATACTTTTTACAAAACAATAAAAAAGATGTAGATTTTTTGAACATTTTCTCGTACGTCCCCCCTTAGAAAGAAGAGGTGACAAATCATTGCTGAGATATGCAGTGATTTCTTCTTGGGAACTGGCACTGTATTACTGTATGCCCACCACAAGAAGGCAAGAGAGGAATGAAAGCACAGAGGAGCTTGAACTGCTTATCTGCTCTGATAGTGGATCTGTTTACTAGGAAATGAGTAGGACTGCATATGAGTCACCCATACGGCCAGATCTAATGTTGCAGTAAATGCAGCGATAGGTATTATATATGGGTGAGCTATGTGACAACAGTTGTGTCTTAAACAAACCTTCCATCCTTGTCATACTGGGAAGTCGAGCATAAACACATTTTTCTAGCTTGCCTTCTTGTTGTGGGTCTACGGTACTTTATTTACTGATGTTACTGTGTAGGTACCACGTTCCTAGCAATTTCTCTCGCTTTTCAATAATACTTGCGGCAATAGGTACCATTTTGTGATATTAAAATAAAATACGAGGACTGTTCAATAAAGAATGATCACACTTTTTTTACGGTCATAGTTTTTCGCACTAAAATTCAATCTTATTATATTCTGTTAGCTTAATGTAAAAGAAACACGCTGTAGTAGTTTCATTGTTAGTACTCCTGGTTCCCGCCTGTGAGAACCAGGCAAGTTCAGACATGTTCAGTATCGCCTACCGCTGCAATGGAATTAACACGCGAGGAACAATATGCGGCTTTGAAATTCTGCTTTCGTCTCAAATCTTCAGTTGAGGCCTATACAAGTTACAGGAGGCCTATGGAGAGTCTGTTCTTCCCTACAGCACAGCACGAAGGTGATTTAAAATGTTTAAAGAGGGGAGACAATCAATTCCAAAGGAAGGTGAACTCGGTGCTCCAGTTACTGCTCTTACGGAAGAAAACATCAACACTGCTACTGCCATTGTGAGAGAGGATCGACGAATTACCTTAAGATAACTTTCTGAAATCCTGAACATTTCATTGGGTGCCACCTACACGTTGGTGAAAGAAACATTACACATGAGACGTGTTTGTGCGCGATGGGTTCCAAGACTGTTGATTCCCGAACGAAAGGACATTCGCATGCAGGTCTTCATGCAGTTAACGTTGATGTTAGAGGAGGATTGGAGTTTCTTTCAAACGTAATCACTGTGATGAACCTTGGCTACGTCATTTTGAACCTGAGAGCAAACAGCAAAGCTCAGTGTGGAAATATCCTTCATCACCAACCCCCCAGAAAAGCAAAAGTGGTTGCTTCTGCTGGGAAAGTTATGGTCATCTCATTCTTTGATATTCATGGAATGGTTTATCAGCATGTTGTACCTGCACACACATCAGTAACTCGACAATACTTCAGGGATGTCATGAAAACATTGCAAGTCCATATCAGGCGCTAAAGACCACATTTCCATGAAGCAGGCTGGATGTGCGGCCGCATATTGCCAATGTTGTTGCTGAATATCTTGCAAAAATCAACGTGAAGTGCATCCCTCACCCTACCTATTCCCTAACTTGAAAAAAAAAACGCCTTCGTTTGAGGCATTATCCATCATCAGAAGCAGTGGTGGAGGCTGCGGAGGCAATTTTGAAGGATCTCTTAAAGAATTGTTTGCAGCATATCTTTGAAGACTGGCAGAAACACTGGGACAAGTACATCGCATTCAGGGGTGATTATTTTGAGAAGGGCCATCAAAATTGATGAGGATGAGTAAAAGTACGCTGTCAAACAAAATTTTGATCATTCTTTATTGAACAGCCCTCGTAAAAATCACAGAATCACCATCGAAGTATCGAAAAAGTACCCAGCAAGTTTTCTGAAGTGTCGTTCAATGTCAATACAATGCAAGTATTATGACTATCAAGGTATCACAAGGTCCCGAGTTCGAAACTCGGTCAGGGTGAGTTACTTGGATAAGGTTTTTTCCGGAGTTTTCCCTTATCCTTAAAGACGAATGTTGGGTAACTGTAAGCTCTATGGATCCTGGACACATTTGAGCATCATTTCACCCATTCACCGTCCGATATGACAACGTTGGAGGACCTAAAATTACAACAACAAAAAATCGAGGACCCATGACAAAGAAACCTATCTACACTCCTGGAAATTGAAATAAGAACACCATGAATTCATTGTCCCAGGAAGGTGAAACTTTATTGACACATTCCTGGGGTCAGATACATCACATGATCACACTGACAGAACCATAGGCGCATAGACACAGGCAACAGAGCATGCACAATGTCGGCACTAGTACCGTGTATATCCACCTTTCGCAGCAATGCAGGCTGCTGTTCTCCCATTGAGACGATCGTGGAGGTGCTGGATGTAGTCCTGTGGAACGGCTTGCCATGCCATTTCCAGCTGGCACCTCAGTTGGACCAGCGTTCGTGCTGGACGTGCAAACCGCGTGAGACGACGTTTCATCCAGTCCCAAACATGCTCAATGGGGGACAGATCCGGAGATCTTGCTGGCCAGGGTAGTTGACTTACACCTTCTAGAGTACGTTGGGTGGCACGGGATACATGCAGACGTGCATTGTCCTGTTGGAACAGCAAGTTCCCTTACCGGTCTAGGAATGGTAGAACGATGGGTTCGATGACGGTTTGGATGTACCGTGCACTATTCAGTGTACCCTCGACGATCACCATAGGTGTACGGCCAGTGTAGGAGATCGCTCCCCACACCATGATGCCGGGTGTTGGCCCTGTGTGCCTCGGTCGTATGCAGTCCCGATTGTGGCGCTCACCGGCGCGGCGCCAAACACGCATACGACCATCATTGGCACCAAGGCAGAAGCGACACTCGTCGCTGAAGACGACACGTCTCCAGTCGTCCCTCCATTCACGCCTGTCGCGACATCACTGGAGGCTAGAGAAAGAGAATTTCGGAGCTATCATATCATGATAACCCCTTGGAAACGCCTTACGCCTATCTCATACAAAATGCAAAAACCACAATTTCTCCAAATGTGTATACTGATTAACATAAAATAGAAGATTAGCATAAGGACACATTGGACATCATAGCAGAACTTCGAGTAACTGCCTATATGTAGAGAAACACAAGATGTATATTACAAAGATCTTCGACAAATGTGTCGTTAGGACTCAAAAGTTTTCTGTTCAGGAAAACAATGCTCCTACAAAAGGTAAATTACTTATTTAAAGAGAAAGCATTAACATTCAGGGCAGAAGTCATCCATAAACAGAATAGTGAGAGAACTGGACTTAAATTGGAAAAAAAAAACACTAAAACAGTAACTGCTTATAGAGAAGTACGAAATTAGTACTAAACGTGAAGACAGTCTATCCGGTATTGGATAACTTGAATACATTTATTTATAATATCTGCGATTATGATTGCATTAATACCAACAGATTTGCACAGCTAACTGAGCGAGGTAAACTCTGAGGACAGTTTTCTACAAGGACTGTACCGAAAAGTAGAGCCAGACTTAAAAATTTAATGCCATAGCTGGGATCTGAACCACGGATCTTCTAGTTTTTGTCCAGCCGCTCTAACCCTTGATCTACTATGGCCAACGTGCCGACATGACATTAAATTCTCCAACTGACTCGTATTTTTCCCGGTAAACCACTAGGAGTTCTCATAAACACATGAGACAACTACCTTAATGACGACTTACTATGCTGTAAGTACTTTAAGGGCCGGGCTTTATAGTTAACCATTACGTTAATTATTGTAAATTAAGGTCTTAAAGTACTTACAGCATAGTAAGTCATCATTAAGGTACTTGTCTCATGTGTTTATGAGAACTCCTAGTGGTTTACCGGGAAAAATACGAGTCAGTTGGAGAATTTAATATCATGTCGGCACGTTGGCCATAGCAGCTCAATGGTTAGAGCGGCTGGATGACAAACAGAAGATCCGTGGTTCAAATACCGGCTATGGCATTGAATTTTTCAAACTGACTCTACGTTTCCATACTTTAGCCTACACAGGGCCAGTGTGAAAGAACAATTAATTTCCAAGGACTGTATCGCTTTTCTAAAGAGTACGTTATCTGAGTAGCATATGAAGCTGACGCAACAATTCGCTTAATGCGGTCCACAACAAGAATGACAGTAAAGATGACGACGGTATATCACTTGGAGGAGGAAGAAAAATTTCAATGAAGAGATTACTCGTTTAAACTATTTGATGCTGTGGATAGACACACAAAATGAATCAAACAGCATTCATTTTCTCCATCTGTCCTCCAGTAAACACTACGTGGAGAAAAAAGTAGTAGGCAGACCAAGAAAATTTTACTAATTTTTTAATAAGTAAAAGTTGGGTTGTTGTAAAATTTAGTACATGGATTTAAATCTAGTTCGGTTACAAGCTGGAATAGATCTTCCAGCATAACTGGTGAGTGATTTTAAATGTACCGTAATACATTTTATATACGAAATATTAATGCTGCGCTGTAGTTTATTAGTACATGCATAATTTCCTCCTCCAAATGCTCACACTGATTTTTTGTCCCTTTCAGTGTTACATCCCGATATACGCGGTAATATTATAACGCGTTATTTCGGGTTTCTACTGTATATGATATGATATATTTACTGTGCATATTCCAAAATTTTACAATTTACAACTTTTGGCTACGTTTATTTGTCTTTACCTTTTTGCTACCTTGGCTTGCATGACACCCTGGTCTTCTGCTCTGTCAGGTAGCTCTTAACCTCCATGTCTCCTTGTTACTTAAATAGTCCCTTTCTTCCCGTTATTCTTCCTTTCTTATATTATTTACATTTCTGGCCTATTTTACTTTTACTTTCTGTAAGAACTTAGCAATACATTTAACCTTCTTTTCCTCCCTGCCAGTTAACATTTTTATAGCTACTATCCTCTTCTCTGCTCTCTCCCATTTTCCCTCCCATACCTTATTTCTCCATATTGCAACCTCCTCGCATTCTGTTACATAGTGTTCTATGCTTTCTTTTCCCCCCACACAATTCACAAATTCCCTTTTCCCTACCTCTTATCCCTCTTAGAAATATTTTTCCTGTTCTCATCCAAGCTAACCCTTCTCTCTTGCCTATTGCAGTAAACTACATATGCTTCTCGCCCCCAATTTTTTTATTTGCTTGTAAAATTGTAATTATTTCATATTTTCTAGACTTCCTCATATTTCCTGTCTTCCTATATCTTCTATTCTGCATTTTACTAATTTACCCACATTGCACGTATTCCTTTCCTCTAATCTCCATATATCTCCCATTTTTATTTTTCCATAATTCCTCCTATCTCTGCCCATCAACTATTTGAGTTCTCTAATCTGTTTTTGCTGTCTCATGTACAATTTCATTATTTCCCCTTCTTTGGCCAAGCACCTATACCAAAATTTTATTATTCTTTCCATTATTATTCCATTTCTTCTTGTATTTCCTAATTTTACTAAAGCTACTTCCCTAGTTGCTGATCTTGGTAAGCCTAGTATCTCTTTACAAAACCTTCTGTAGTTTTGGTCCACCGATTTGTTTACCTCTGTGCCCCCTGATCTCCACTATATACAACATTTTGGATTTAACTAGTGCTTCGTACATTATTTCTAACCATTTGGTTGTCATTTCTAGTTTATATTTGAGTATTCTTATTCCATTCATTGCCCCCTTCCTTTTGCTTCAATTTTTCTCCTGTGTGCTCCCCACTTTCCATTGTTATTCAGCTTTACTCCCAAGTATTCAAATTCATTGACTACTTCTACCCTTTTGCCATTTAATACCCACTTTTCATATGTTTTTAGTTTCACTCCCTTCTTAAAGACCATAACTTTCGACTTATTTATGGTTATTTTTATTCCCCACTCTTCACAAAATTTGTGGATTTCATTTATTGCCTTCTGCAATCCTACTACCGTTATAGATCCTATGGCTACTTTGCAATGAAGTACAACATTAATGGAGTCGGACAGATGTGTATGCAACTAAACAAAGTACCTGTCCATTTTTCTAAGTATGGGACGTACTAAATTGCAGATATCCTGGATGTTGGTTGTGAGGAAAGAACCAACTACACGGCCACTCCACTACGCTCTGACTTCTTCTTGTGCAAGCATATCAAAAGCCTCGTGCATGTGACACCCGTTTCCGATCAAAAACAGAAATATCGCCTGGAAATTGCAGCATCTCTTGTGATCCCTTGAGATGCGTGATGTGTAAGGCTCGAACTTGCTGAAATAATTTTTTTTTCTGCGTCATCATAGACAGAATTGAATATAAATTCATTTCTCTAAAAAATGAAGCAATACTGACTAATTTTATTTTGCACCTTCTTGCATTTGTTTAAATTTTAATGTCTATATTCAATTTTAAAGGAACTATTGTACTTTTTAGTGCATTTTATTCAGTTTTTAACGTACTTTCTTACATTATTCGCACGAATTGTACATTAGAAGTTAACATCTCTCCGACATTTTTTCTACTTACTATAGAAGTAATCGAGGTTAACCATCATTGTATACGCAAGCTATTTGAACAAACATGTTTCTTTTGTGGCCACAGGGTATAATACATGAAAACGTTTTACTTTTCAAAACAAATAAAACGATATATATGGTAAAATTGGTAATCGCAGTTAAATCGTTTTACACTAACCCTCCTCCTCCTCTTCCTCTTCCTCCTCCTCCCCTTCCTACTCCTACTCCTCCTCCCCTTCTTCCTACTCCTACTCCTCCTCCCCTTCTTCCTACTCCTACTCCTCTTCCTCTTCTTCCTACTCCTACTCCTCTTCCTCTTCTTCCTACTCCTACTCCTCTTCCTCTTCTTCCTACTCCTACTCCTCTTCCTCTTCTTCCTACTCCTACTCCTCTTCCTCTTCTTCCTACTCCTACTCCTCTTCCTCTTCTTCCTACTCCTACTCCTCTTCCTCTTCTTCCTACTCCTACTCCTCTTCCTCTTCTTCCTCTTCTTCCTACTCCTCTTCCTCTTCTTCCAACTCCTCTTCCTCTTCTTCCAACTCCTCTTCCTCTTCTTTCAACTCCTCTTCCTCTTCTTCCAACTCCTCTTCCTCTTCTTCCAACTCCTCTTCCTCTTCTTCCAACTCCTCTTCCTCTTCTTCCTACTCCTCTTCCTCTTCTTCCTACTCCTCTTCCTCTTCTTCCTACTCCTCTTCCTCTTCTTCCTACTCCTCTTCCTCTTCTTCCTACTCCTCATCCTCTTCTTCCTCTTCCTCTTCCTCTTCCTCTTCCTCTTCCTCTTCTTCCTCTTCCTCCTCTTGTTTTTCTTCTTCTTCCTATAGCTTAAGAGACATATTTAGTGGCGGGGGAATGCATTTAGCAGCTTCTTGAGGTGTATTCAGAAGTTTTCGGGACATACTGACTATTTTGTGTAATTTAGAGGCTTTTTGGACGTATTTAGAGGCTTCAATATGCTTTCTGGGGGTTCTTGGGTGTGCTTAGAGGTTTTAAGGACGTATGTACAGGCTTTTTTGTGTATTTAGGGGCTTCTGAGGCGTATTTATACGCTGTATTTACAGATTTTGTGACGGATTTAGTGACCTTTTGGTGTATTTAGAGGCGTTTTGGTATACTTAGTGGCTTTTGGCATATTTAGTGGCTTTTTGGCATATTTAGTGGCTTTTTGGCATATTTAGTGGCTTTTGGCATATTTAGTGGCTTTTTGGTGTATTTAGACGCATTTGGCCCCTATTTAGATGCTTTTCGGTGCAATTTAGTGGGGTTTTAGTGTATTTGGAGCTTTTTGGACCGTATTTATAGGCCTTTTGGTGTAATATAGAGGGTTTGAGGCGTATTTAGAGGCTCTTTTCTTGTACTCATGGGCTTTTGGGACGTATTTACTGGCTTCTAGATGTATTTTCAGGTTTTCTTAGACCATATTTATAGGCTTTACGGGTAATTTAGAGGGTTTTGAGGCGTATTTAGAGCACTTTTTCATGTATTCGGGGGCTCTTGGGACGTCTTCATAGAGTCAGAAAATGCTGCTTCTTAGGTGTCGCCCCCCCCCCCGAATTACTAGATGATCCTCAAATTAAGGGACGTTTAGTATACATCAGTACCAACTTTTCAATATTGGCAGAAACAATGACATGACTACAAAAAGGAGATGAGTGTATATATGTTATCAAAGCGATTAAAGGTGTGTAGGAAAAGTGTGTGGGAAAAATTGGTCAAGAAGTTTGTGAGAAAATGAGAAATGCATTAGAAAAGAACATTGGGTATCAGTCGTAAAACTGAGAAGGTTTTGCAAGCTGACATTTTCACTTTAGTAATTTTGAAGGTTTTCTCAACAGGTTCATTGGTCATATCAACTAAGCAAACATGACATCAGTAGAAGGCTTTTTTTTGTAATGCACGTCCTCCAAAGTTAAGTTACATCGGACGATGAATGAAAATGAGTGAAGTGATGCTCAAGTGAGTCCGGAGTCCATGGAGCTTAGAGTTACCCGACATTCATCTATCAGAATAAGAGAAAACCCCGGAAAACCTTATCTTGCTAACTCATCCGAAACGAGATTCCTGCCCGGTACCTGCCCGCCTCGGTAGCGTAGATGGTAGCATGTCTGCCTCACGTTCAAGAGGTCCCAAGTTCGAATCTCGGTCAGTGTGAGTTACCTGGATAAGGTTTTTCAGGGGTTTTCCCTTATCCTTCAAGACAAATGTCGGGTAACTAAGCTCCATGGACCCTGGACTCATTTTAGCATCATTTCACACATTTCATAATTGCAAAAAAACAAAAAAAAAAAACAGAAAAACTCGGTAGCTCTTAAACGTGAGGCAGATACGCTACCATCTACGCTACCGAGGCGGGCCAGTTGAAGTAGAGAGGAGTTTTCAAAGTACAGAAGTGTTCAAGCAACCGACGACCCTTCAAACCTGAGAACCTATGAATGGCAATGGTTCTTTATTGCAATGCTGAATAACAGATGCATAAATATATAATTTTTTCTAGTTTTATACATTTTGCCTTTTTTTTCCTTCTTCTTAATAGTTAATAACAGTGATATGCATTTTTTAAACATTGAACGTTAAATGGATAGAATCAACATGAAAAATTCAGTGCCATGGCTGGGATTTGAACCACGGATCTCCTGGTTTCCATCCAGTCGCTCTAACCCATTGAGCTACCATGGCCAACGTGCCGACCTGAAATTAAATTCTCCATTTGACTCGTATATTTCCCCGGTAGGCCACTAGGGGCTCTCGCATCCGAGATACACCGTTTGTGGCGACTTACTATCGTAAGTACTTAAGTCCCAGGCTTCATCATTTAACTTTATTTTAGTTAATTGATGGAAATTAATCATTTCTCCACACTAGCCGTATATAGGCTAAGGTTTTTGTCTGGATGGCACGTTGGCCATGGTAGCTCAAAGGTTAAGAGCGACTGGACGGAAATCATGAGATCCGTGGTTCAAATCCCGGCCATGGTGTTGAATTTTTTATGTTGACTCTATCCATCAAAAACCTTAGCTTATATAAGGCTAATTTTGAGAAATTATTAATTTCCATCAATTAACTAAAATTGAACGTTACAATTTAAAAAATTACGGTGAATTTTGAAATTTTAATACTATTTTTCCTAAAATTTAAGGGCATTTTACTGGCCATTTTTCTCTGATTTTTGAGTCAACTTCCGAGCCCTAGTGATGTGTTACAACGATGTTTTGACTGCACTTTTATAAAACAAAATCAATACGTAAACATAATTGTTACTTAATCCAAGTACACAAAGTAATCAATCTTCTAATCCAACCAGTAAGTTCGAGTGTGAGCGCAAATAATTGAATCACCCTGTTGTTAAATAGACGGGTTTAATGAGACAAAACCCTTTTATCACTTAATGAAGTTTGGGGACAAGAAGGTCCGAAATTCTATATGCTCTTTGTAAACGATTTCGTACCTTAAGGTCTCCCATGCAGCTTAGAATAAAGAACAGTCGATCAGGTCGTCAGAACTTAGCCCAACAATAGCTTTCCTTTTCATCGCAATAGCTAGTCAGTTTGATCAGAACTGAAGCTTGTATGGAAAGAAACTCTCCAAAAGGCAATGTATGCACGTTTTAAGGAAATGTGGAGTAAATTCCAAGTATTTTCAAGTTATGCATTGAGGTTTAATAATAAATAATGCCATCCATGTGCCCGTTATATATATAAATAGATAAGAAGTTTTAAAAATGCAATATGTTAGGTTACCATGATCTACTGACTCTTGCATGAGAAACTATTTGGCAACGTGAACACCTTCCAGGCATATCAAGGAACCTTATCCTCTAGACGTTCATTCTAGTGGAAAAAACCCAAGCTTAGAGACAGCCAAGTTATCTGATGTCAGAAGCCTGTTTAGCTTTGTGTCAGAGCCAGTAAATGTACACTATAAGAAAACTGTGTCAGTATGCCCAACATGACCAGAAAGAATATGATAACAGAGACGATTTTTCCAATAACGACTATTACACAAACAATGAATTATATTCAATGAAGACATTAGTTTGACAGAAAGAACCTGATCTAACAGGGATCTGAAATGAGTGAAGCTATTTTTGACATATACAGTTAGACAAAAACGTGCAAAAAACCTGCAACTTTGGGAGAATATAATACACAATTGGGAGATTACATTACACTATTTACATCTCAGAGAAAATGTTGGAAGTGTCCTCCACCAGCATCTATACATATTTGTACTCGTCTCACAATATTCTACGAAGATTTACGGAGAGTATCCTCGCCAGTGTTAATTATTTCGGTTCGAATGGATTCCACAGACATCAATTCTCCGTGGCTTATTCTTGTACACTATTTTTTAGATACTCCCATAAGAAAAAAAAACCGGAGAGGTTATGTCAGGGTATCTTGGGAGCCACAGCCCGCCTCGGTAGCGTGGTGGTAGAGTATCTGCCTCACGTTCAACAGGTCGCGAGTTCGAATCTCGGTCAGGGTGAGATATCTAGATCAGGATTTTCTGGGGTTTTCCCTTATCCTGAAAGACGAATATCGGGTAACTAAGCTCTATGGACCCTGGGCTCATTTGAGCATCATTTCACCCATTCCATTCATCGTCCCATATGACTTAATGTTGGGGGACGTAAAATTACAAAAGAAACTGGGGGACCACAGACCTTTTGAGATTATTCGATTATCATAAAAACTGGTTACAAGTTCCATGGTGTCATTAGATGTATGGCACGTTGCTCCATCTTGCTGGAAATAGCCTTCTCTCAATTCGATAACATCCAGCTGCTCCACAAATTTCTTGAAGATACCCATATAAACTTCAGTGTCTACAGTGATATCAAAAAAACTGGTTACAAGTTCCATGGTGTCATTAGATGTATGGCACGTTGCTCCATCTTGCTGGAAATAACCTTCTCTCAATTCGATATCATCCAGCTGCTCAACAAATGTCTTAAAGATACCCATATAAACTTCAGTGTCTACAGTGATATAAAAAAAACTGGTTACAAGTTCCATGGCGTCATTAGTTGTATGGTACATTGCTCCATCTTGCTGGAAATAAGCTTCTCTCAATTCGATATCATCCAGCTGCTCAACAAATGTCTTAAAGATACCCATATAAACTTCAGTGTCTACAGTGATATCAAAAAAACTGGTTACAAGTTCCATGGTGTCATTAGATGTATGGCACGTTGCTCCATCTTGCTGGAAATAACCTTCTCTCAATTCGATATCATCCAGCTGCTCCACAAATGTCTTGAAGATACCCATATAAACTTCAGTGTCTACAGTTGTATCAAAGAAACTGGTTACAAGTTCCATGGTGTCATTAGATGTATGACACGTTGCTCCATCTTGCTGGAAATAACCTTCTCTCAATTCGATATCATCCAGCTGCTCCACAAATGTCTTGAAGATACCCATATAAACTTCAGTGTCTACAGTCGTATCAAAGAAATTGGTTACAAGATTCATGGTGTCATTAGATGTATGGCACGCTGCCCCATCTTGCTGGAAATAACCTTCTCTCAATTCGATATCATCCAGCTGCTTTACAAATGTCTTAAAGATACCCATATAAACTTCAGTGTCTACAGTCGTATCAAAGAAACTGGTTACAAGTCCTATGATGTAATTAGATGTATGGCACGTAGCTCCATCTCGCTGGAAATAACCTTCTCTCAATTCAATATCATCCAGCTGCTCCACAAATGTCTTGAAGATACCCATATAAACTTCAGTGTCTACAGTCGTATCAAAGAAACTGGTTACAAGTTCCATGGTGTTATTAGATGTATGGCACGCTGCTCCATCTTGCTGGAAATAACCTTCTCTCAATTCGATATCATCCAGCTGCTCCACAAATGTCTTGAAGATACCCATATAAACTTCAGTGTCTACAGTTGTATCAAAGAAACTGGTTACAAGTTCCATGGTGTCATTAGATGTATGGCACGCTGCCCCATCTTGCTGGAAATAACCATCTCTCAATTCGATATCATCCAGCTGCTCAACAAATGTCTTAAAGATACCCATATAAACTTCAGTGTCTACAGTGATATCAAAAAAACTGGTTACAAGTTCCATGGTGTCATTAGATGTATGGCACGTTGCTCCATCTTGCTGGAAATAACCTTCTCTCAATTCGATATCATCCAGCTGCTCCACAAATGTCTTGAAGATACCCATATAAACTTCAGTGTCTACAGTTGTATCAAAGAAACTGGTTACAAGTTCCATGGTGTCATTAGATGTATGACACGTTGCTCCATCTTGCTGGAAATAACTTTCTCTCAATTCGATATCATCCAGCTGCTCCACAAATGTCTTGAAGATACCCATATAAACTTCAGTGTCTACAGTCGTATCAAAGAAATTGGTTACAAGATTCATGGTGTCATTAGATGTATGGCACGCTGCCCCATCTTGCTGGAAATAACCTTCTCTCAATTCGATATCATCCAGCTGCTTTACAAATGTCTTAAAGATACCCATATAAACTTCAGTGTCTACAGTCGTATCAAAGAAACTGGTTACAAGTCCTATGATGTAATTAGATGTATGGCACGTAGCTCCATCTCGCTGGAAATAACCTTCTCTCAATTCAATATCATCCAGCTGCTCCACAAATGTCTTGAAGATACCCATATAAACTTCAGTGTCTACAGTCGTATCAAAGAAACTGGTTACAAGTTCCATGGTGTCATTAGATGTATGGCACGCTGCCCCATCTTGCTGGAAATAACCATCTCTCAATTCGATATCATCCAGCTGCTCCACAAATGTCTTGAAGATACCCATATAAACTTCAGTGTCTACAGTCGCATCAAAGAAACTGGTTACAAGTTCCATGATGACATCAGATGTATGGCACGTTGCTCCATCTTGATGGGAATAACCTTCTCTCAATTCGATAACATCTCCGTAAAACTTCAGAGAATATGGTGAGACGAGTACAAACATATATACATGCTGGTGGAGGAAACTTCCAACATTTTCTCTGAGATGTAAATAGTGTAATGTAATCTACCAATTGTTTATTATACTCTCCCAAAGTTGCACGTCCGTCCTATTATTCGTTCAAAATTTATGGCCTGTTGAAGTGGTTCAGGTTTATATGGATCACACTTTATTTCCTAAAGTAGTTAAATAGTGAAGCGAAACGGTAACTAATATAACTTAATTTATAAATTAATATACTTATATGTAATTCATATTTTAATTTTTAATTAGTTATATAAACATATGAATGTAAGCACGCGTAGTGTAACAGGATTTCTTCGTTGTAGAGATGTTTCCAAAGTTTGAAACATTTTCTTTCAGCTCTTCGTCATTGTTGAAGTGTTGACCGCCAAGGGAAGATTTGAGATGCAAAAACAGATGAAAGTCGCTAGGAGCGAGGTCAGGGCTGTACGGAAGGTGGTCAAACACGTCCCAGCCAAATCCCTGTAGGATGTTTTTCGTCACATTTGCAGTGTGATCCTGCGTTGTCGTGAAGAAATACAACGCCTTTTCACATCGCAAATTTGCCGATAAGTTTCAATTGGTTTCGCATTCAGAAAACGAATCCCAGATCTGATTTCACAAGCGGCGGGATTTTCAACCATCACCGACATTGTAAACAAGCTTAACAAAGCGTACGTGGCTGACAGTGATCTCACAATGGCGCACGTTTCTTCTCCTTGATACAGAGCCTCTACTGCGCATGTGTGGAACTGTGATCGCAGCGCTACAGCAGAGATAAATTTAAACAGATCTTACTTTCTGGACGCCTCTTGTATTAAGCATCGCCGTAAGCACTGTAAGCATCGCTTAGTGAGCAGCAACTGGAAAGGCGCTGATTGACTTCGGCAAACTACCTGACGTGACGTGAGAACTAGGCATAACCGTTTCATGTAGTACCTACATAGGTACGGCCGTGCCGTGGCTCACTGGTTAGACCGCTTGGCTCTCACCAAGGCAGCCGGGTTCGCTCACAGACGACCGCAAAGTGAGATTGGTGGTGTATAACACGGCGCTGGGGCGGCTTTTCTCCGGGACCTCCGGTTTCCCCCGCCATCTCATTCCACCGGTGCTCCATCTTCATCTCATGTATCATCAGTGTCATTGCCTGCTGTGCCGTATGTAGTAAAAGCGGGCGTTAAACACTACATATTTCATTTATGTAGGTACACAGTATCGTGTAAACACTGGACTGAACTATGCTGCGGAGGCGATTCGGCACGGAGGTTCAAACTTGGTTGAGTGTACCAAAGTGGGGCACCCCCCGGGAAAAAGGATGAACCAAGATGAAAGGATGAGTGGCCTCCAAAAAGAAGTCACGACAGTGCAGAGGGCAGGGTGCCTATAACTGACCAGTTGGAAATACTCAGGAAGGTCACACCTACCGTGATCCTGAAACTGGATGGATAATTGGGTTCAAGGATGCTCAACTACAAAGTCATCAGCGTCCTTGAAGTCCAATGGGGTTAAAATCGGTCTAAAGGGCTAAAACTGACAATTAAATAAAAACAAGATAACAACCCGCAGAAAGGTAGCTCAAATACTAAAACAAAGCTTAAAACCACAAAAAGATTAAAATTCCAAATAAATGGGTCCTATATTCTAAAATTTAGATTTAAAATGAACTCTAAAACCTTGGTCACCACTTGCTCGTCGTCCGCCAGGGTCGTCCACCATGCTGGCCGGCAGCTGGAGAGACCTGCGGAGACGTACTAACCTTAAACAATATAAAAGTACGTGGCGGACCGTCAGAAATGAACCGCACAGCGGACAAACAGGTTCTGGGGCCCTACTTAATAAAAAACCGTGAGTAAAATAGCAGTGACCAATACGCAGCCGAGTCAAAATCACCTCCTTCCGCCGCGATAATCGACAGGAGGTCGCCCAGTGAATCGGAAGTTCCTTCACTGTCCTGAGCTTGTTGCCACGTAAAGCCGTGATTCTGAAACTGTGCATCAGGCTGACCAAGAGGCCGGAGACCGTCCCACCGGGGGAGGTGGTGCTTACGAGGGGCATATTATTCTTCCATGCACCGCCGAAACTCCCGCCATTTTCTTTCCTGTGTTGCGGGATTTTTAATGCTGATGAAGTGGAACGGAATTATTCTCAACTACACTTATCCCGCGTTGAGTTTGGGGCTGCTAGTTGAATTCAACCCTCCGAGAAGAAAATCACGAAGAAACCACGCGTTGTAGATTCTTCTCGATCCGAGCCTTTTGCTCACATCAGGCACTCAGATGCAGCGATGTCTCTAGAATATCTCTGGCGCTGTTCCAGTCGGTGCATGAGAAAAACTCTTTAAATTCAGGCGTGGTCTCGAGCGAGGGAATTAACTTTTCATGTATTGATAAAAAGATTTTATTTTTTAAATTAAATATTTTAATTTTGTGTAACAGATTCACAGAATACGTCGTAACGTATATCTATCCATCTCTATATATATAGTGTGTATGTATGTATAAACTCGAGGCTAACAGAGTGAAAACAGACAAGCCCCCTCTTCTAATGATCAGGGAGTTACCGAGCTGTCCCAAAAGGGCGCCAGGCGCCTACGTGGCTCTTTCCTGGGGCAAGACCTAGAGACTAACAAGCCCCCCATCTGGTCCTGTTGACTCAAGACGGGATGGAAGTGGATACGCCACTTACGCGCGCCAACTCCAAAAAGGGAAGGCTACCGATATGACCTCGGTGGGGCCGCCTGGTGATCTAGCACACCTTCTCCTAGCTATGCTGGCTAGTGCGCGGGAATATTAATGGCTTCACTCAACCCCGTCCGAAGACGTATCCGATCTCCCACGGGTATCGGGAATCACTGCCTCCTCGAGTCCAACCCAATCTGAACAACTCCCAATCATGGGAGCGGCTCGAATGTTCGACCCGAGATTCCTCTAGTAACGTCAGAGGTACTACGAGTGCTAGGGGTCCGCAGAGCCCGCACCACGGCAGCTGAAGGGGACGGATCCCCTCCCTTACGGGACGTCACGTAGATATACATTAGACTTCATGTAATTGATTTAAATTTACGCATAAATTGTAAATATAGTTTATGATCTCTATATACTCTTTTCTAAAAGCTGTTCCGACACGATCATAAGACGCTATCTCTCCTAGATCTTTCTCCAAAATTAATGACTCTTCCTTCACTTGTTACCCTCACTACCACTCAAACTCAATTCTCATTGGTTTACGTCAAACATTACGCAGTCTCATTCTTAAAACTACCAATAAAAAAGAAATTAAAATAATTGCATTTATACGTAGCGTCATCTCATGACCTACTGAATTTTAACAATTTTTCTTGCTTATTCTAACATTCCATATTGATTCCTAAACCACATAATTAAACATACGAGGCGTGACCGTAAATTAAGGTCACCAATTATATTTAATATATAAAACATGTTTATGGTCAATGAATGTTACATTGATGGAAAGGCAGAACTTACAGCTATTTTTCAACGTAATCACCATTGCGATCGATGTACTTTTGCATGCACTGAGGCAGTTTTTGTATACCCTTGTCATAGCACTCCCCCAACAAGTTGTGCAGGTAGCGCTCAACCTCGTTTTTCAAATCATCGTCGGTCTGGAAATGTGTTCCACGCAGCTGTGACTTCAACTCAGGAAACAGATGATAATCACTAGGTGCTAAATCTGGATTGTAGGGGAATGGGTGAGGATCTCCCATCCGAACTGGGCCAAGCGACTTACCTCGCACACACCTTCCGATAATGCAAATGTTCGGTCAAAATCTTGTCAGTCGTAGTCTTACTGACTTCAGAGATAAGTTCGCACAGCTCGTCAACTGTCACACGCCGATCTTGAAGCATTTCTTGTTCCTTTTTTGCAATTGTTTCAGCTGAAACCGAAGCCCGACCGGAATGCTGTTCGACATGGACGTCTGTACGTCCGTCTTTGAACTCTCTGACCCACTTTCGCATGTTTTTGACGTCCATACACTGTGGTCCATAGAATTCGCAAAACCGCCGATGAATTTCAGTGGGGTTAGTACCCTTGGCACTCAAAAAAAACGGATCACAGCACGCAACTCGCACTTGGAGGCGGAAGTGATAGGAAGCTCCATCGCAAACGGCTGCCCAGCCAAGATTAATGGTTGAAACGGCTTTTTTTGTGGTGGGGATTTGAAGGGGTGAAACCAAGCTACACGCTAGTGTTGCCGGATCTCGGTAATAGCGTTCCTTACAACTCAAGCGCCTTGGAGACCTTATTTTATAGACACGCCTCGTATTTAAATATTTTTCAACTCTCGGGGCTCAAACTAAAAGAACTGTTACACCCGAAGGGAACCGCCGCATGAGAGATGATGTGAAATAATGGAGATTAAATGAGGGACAGGAAATTTGGGGTAGTAATTAACCTACCTACATGGGGACTCGAGAGAACCTCCGAAAAGATCATGGGTCAGGCAAGCCAGGGAACCGAACCAAGACCTTCCAAATGCGATTCATAAACGAAAAAGTCTGTTCCTTTGCACTCTTTTGAACACTAAGTTTAGAGTGAGTCCAGTGTATATTTGATTTATGGATGTGTTTTAGTCTGTATAGAAGATGTGAATCCTATTATGTGTTTCAAAAGGGAAGAGTTCTGGAGTCCAGCTAATCAGATGCCAGCTTGTCACCTCACTCCTTTTATATTTCCCTCTCTCTCACACACTCATAACACATGCAGGTGTGCTTGGCGCAGATGTAAGGGTAAGCAAATATATTTTACAAACTGTTACAATGATGCAGTTGCCAAAATCAAAATTTGAAAAAGCATTTTCGCAAATTATGTATATTTTAAAATACTATAACTATAATTATAGTTTATGAATTACCTTTTTTCTAATCCAACGCAACTGCCAGTGGCTCATCCATATCGCTGTCAATGTCACTTCCTTTAAGAGACAATTCGTCATTGTCATTATCTTCATCGTCTGAGTCTTGAAAATTTATGTTTATAGGTTCCAAAATCTCGTCACGTACTATTTGTTTCTTAAAATCGTCTTTTTGAAGGTTTTCTGCGTGCCTCACACAGTTTTCCCAGTTCTGTTGTGTTACCTTATCAATTTCTTCGTGAACAAGTCGATTAACGTCCGTCAGTTTAAAAGTATTATTTCTGTTTGCTATCCCCCCTCCTTTATTTGAGCCCACACCATTAATTGGATTATATTGGCAGTGGTAAGGTGGAAGGCGTATTACCTCGTGTCCCGTTTCAATTGCAAGTTGATCCAGCTGATACACTTTTTCTGTGTTTTTAAACGGAAGTACTCTTTGCTGTAACTCAGTTTTAGGTTCTGTTTCTGAAAATTTTTGAAGAACGTGTACACCTTAAAAACAATACTTCGAGCCTGACTTCGTAATACCTGCCTTTTTGACTCGCCACTACATTCACCGCAAGAAGCTATTGCACTATTTAACTCTTACTCTACTGTTGTGTAAAGAACAACTGAATGATATATATCTGAACTCTCCAGAGTAAATAAACACTTCTTATCCAGTTCATAAATATAAGCATACAGCATTCCACAGGCTAACAGGAAATGAAGTATTCGCTCTTCCTCGAATTTAACACCTTGACTTATTCACAGTAATTCTTTTATCACGTCATGTCAGTAGTTTAAGTTTCAGTTCTGAGTAATTAAAATTATATTATATTATATCTACATACCTACATACTTACATATACCTGCCTCGGTAGCGTGGTGGTAGCCTGCCTGCCTCACGTTCAAGAGGTCCCGAGTTCGAATCTCGGTCAGGGTGAGTTACCTGGATGAGGTTTTTCCGGGGTTTTCCCTTATCCTTCAAGACGAATGTGGGGTAACTAAACTCCATGGACCCTGGACTCATTTGAGCATCATTTCACCCAACTCATTCACCGTCCGATATGACTTAACGTTGGAGGACGTAAATTACAAAAAAATTACATACATTACATACACACCAACCACTTTGAACTCTCTAGAGTAAATAGAGATTATGAACCATTCATAAACAAAGATATAACGTGACCACACACGTTCTGCCAGGGCAGCAGGAACTGTATTGTTTCCTCTCATCGAATTTAACAAGCACCTTGGCTTATTCAAAGTACATGTTTCTTTTATCATGTCATGTCAAATGTTTACGTTTCTGTTCTGAGTAATTTCAAATATACGTATACACATACGTGCCAACCAATAATAATAATAGTGTCGAGGTAACGGACATTAAAGTTTCGGCGCAAATACGTAATAGATGGACAGGTTTCACGTAGATAACGAACTTGTGTAAATAGATAACGCCGGCAAGCAAGATAACTGAGGCAAATGTTTCTCGAAGGTGATAGAATGTTGGAATTATGTAATTAAATGCCTTGTTTTCCAGAAACCTCTGGTGATTGACAGAACAGTCTGGTAACCATGAATGGAAATATAAAAGGGATTGTGACACGCCAGCAGGACAGTGGTAGTTGTGAAACAGTTGTGTAACAAGAGCGTTGTTGTTATGAAAGCTAATGCAATCAGCTGTCACGGTTTGTTATTGTCATCGACCTTGGTAGACTGATGGTGTATGTAACATAATGCTCCTGTAATATATAAGAGTATTTCTACGAAAATAAAAGAGATTTTTAATTTCTGCAACTCGGTCTTTTAATTCTACGAACCCATAAAGTCACAATATTCATACAATATTCACAGATGTTTATTACTGCAATTCAAAGTTTACATGATCTTTTTCAAAGTAGTCTCCTCCTACTTCAATGCACTTTTTATAGCGTCACTGCCAGTCCTTGAACACGTGCTGCAAACCATTGTTTGTCAGGTCCTTGAGAATCGCCTCACTTTTCTTGGTCACTGCTTCAGATTTCTCAAATCAAATACCACTAAGCTTTGCCTTTAGTGATGGGAATAAAAAAAAGTCACATGGTGCAAAATCGGGACTGTAAGGTGGATGTGGTACTCAGGTAATGCTGAATCGAGCCTGGAACTGCATGACTTGATTTGCGACGTGAGGCCGTATTTTGTCATAATGAAGTCGTCACCCAGTCCGAGAAAACTGGTCGTTTCTTTGTAATGTACTTCTTCAATGCAGCCAATACTAACGTGTGGTATGCTGCTGTAACAGTAGTATGACGGGGAACTGTATGTTGGTGAATCATTCCATTACAGTCAAAAAATGTGATCACCCTCACTTTACCTGCAGATGGAACAACTTTAGCCTTTTTTGGTGTTGGAGAACCTGGCGATTTCCATACTGTACTGGCTTGTTTCCCTTCAGTGCTGACGTCGCGATTTATTTTTATAATACAGGTAATAGTGGCTTATTTGTATTAGAAAAACTATCTGAGCTAAAAATATGGGGTTTTCATGGTTATGTTAGATACATTACTCTCTACCTTCCACATGGATCGGTTTCGGCAAAATCTGAATTTTTGTCTTGGCGCGAATAGTATTTCATACAGATTGATTAGGTTGGCGCTCCTCAAACACCACTTAGCGGGAATGCAATACGACAACACCGCAGAACTCCGATTGGTTGCTCACCTAGTAGCGCTCAAGGACTAACACCTTCCCATTTGAAACACATAATAGTACCTACCACTCTTCTGTCTTGAAGCTGTACACAGTTGAGTACGAAATGTCAAAATTTCATTGTTTTATATTTAGACCATTTCCTATCCGCTCGGAATATTTTAGAAATTTATGTATCTACACTTATTCAAACAATTGAGCATCAGTCGATTATTATTAATGTCTTAACTTCAAGACCTCAAAGTTCAGGCATGATCCAGCAATCACGATCAAAACAATGAGCTTACTTTTCCCATTTCGCACAAACAGTTTATGCATATTTTTTATAACTTGGTCCTTTGCCGTTTCCCCTTACTCCGCTACAAATAACAGCCGATCTATGGAACTACCATTAATTCATTCCTCTTCCGTTTCGTGATCGAAATTGCCGTATAACAACAGAGTATGATGCATTTCGTTTCGTTACATTCATTGCTCACTTATCGTTTGCATTGCCTAGACTTCGACTCAGCAACTAATGGCAGCATTATTCAAATTAAAGTACATTGCCCCTAACTTTGGTTACGAACACGAGTGATCTCCAAAATTCCTATAAATTACTGTGCTCTTTAGAAATTCATAATGATGATACACAAATTGTAGGGAGTAACACGGTGGCCTGCCCACACAAGCATCATCACGAAGCATTAATCTGCCGTCCAGCTCTACTGTTAACATGTAAATGAGCTCACAGCTGTGCGAACAACCGTGAACAACTTGAACTATGATTAACTATCGATAAGTGATTGTAATTATGTTACAGTTTGTCATAAATGTTATTGATTGTTGACTAAAAAGTATCCGCATTCCTAATTGAAGACACCAAAATACAGGAGTTGTGTCCTGTTACGCTTTAGGGAGTAATCTATCACAGAATCGTTCATTTAGTGGTTCCTAAACTTACATCGTCTCACAGGCGATGCAGGGTTGCAGCACAGAACCCCAAATCCCGCAATTTTCAGCCAATCTTGCAGAAATTTTTACCACTTAGTTCTGATGCATAGTGGACAAAAAATTCAAAATTTGATTTTTATGTCTTCAATAGTTTTTGAGTAATTAATTTGCGAAATTCAAAATTTGGGCAAAATTCAAAACGCTCCACGTGATGAAAATTTTCAAAATTTTAATTTTTATATTTCTAAAAATATTCAGATGTTTATGAAGAAAAGATCCATCATATGAATTTCTCATACTGTCTTTAGTTCCAGAGGGATAAAAAAGAAGGTATGGAGCAAACAAAAAAAAGCCAAAAATGATTATACCTTTGACTTTATATATCAATAACTTTAAAAATATAATGAATATTAAAAACACTTATGATAGAAACCTTTGTTTGCTTTCTAAGAACATGTGTTGAAACTTTTAGAGGGACTGAATCAAAACTGCATCGTGTGGAACACTTTGAATGGCAAAAAAATGTTGAACAAACTATAACTGAGTAAACCAAATGTTAAAATTCAAAACATTTTCCTCTCAGCTACATGCCTTGAAGCAGACTGGCCCTCCAGATAGATATGTTGGACCCTCCTGCCTCTTCCTTCTCTCTTCTGCAGCAGTGTTCTTCAATTATAGTTTCCATTTGGATGTTGTAGAAGTTGCCTTCGCAGAAATTGCTGAATGAAGTAAGCGTAATTGGTCCTTCCCTTGCCTAATTTTTAGAGATGGTGGTGAAATCTGTGTCCATTATCTCTGACTGCAGCTTGAGTGACGCAGAACAACCAAAATTGAACTCACTGATGGCTGATGTCACAGAAACCTGAAGTCTCTTCTTTGACGCAAATATTTCTTTTGAGCAATTATGCCATATCATGTTATGTAAACTTTCATTTGCATTTTGTGTCTTACCCAATGTTCATCTCCTTAGGATTTCATCTGATATCAGCCTTTGGTACACAGGCGTTAGTATTCTTACCACACCAGGCCTCAAGTATGTTCCCATTTTTGTGTTATGTTTATGTTTAGGTGTTAGTTCCCATGTATCGTTTAGCCTATTCATGATCCTAACTACGTACACAGTCAGTTGTTTCAAAGAATGTTTTACCTATAACCTATATAACAGTTATGTGCACGTTTTGATGTATAAAATACCTATATAAATGTTAAATGGCACACTAAAACTCATCAATTATATATAAACAGAATGTAGTTTAACGAGAAACACAAGAAAATCCCGACCAAGTTAGAAACTCACACAAAAACAAAATATAAATATTCCTATTTGCTTTCAATGTTTGTAGCCAGTGTTTTGTTTCCATGGTGCCACATATTGTAAGAAATAACCATCATACCAACACACAAAATTCCACCAGAAACTTTACCCACTAATTTCAAATGTATTAATTTAGTGCATTCAATCCAACTCAAATAACAGAAGTCTGTGAATCCAAGGACCGACATGCACGTACATAGGAGCATTTAAATTGCCATGTGAAGGTATTTAAATGCCTGAAACTCATATTTAGTTAAATTATTATACTAAAAGGTTGAAAGTATTTTATTAGCTCAAAAACGAAAAAATAATTTTCCCATATTATAAGGCGATTTCGGTGCTGCTTTCCCTTAAGTAGGGTTCATGTCTCCGTCTAGTAGACGGATATTACTTTAAACAAGTAAGTTTTGTTGTGTTATACGAGGGCTGTTCAATAAAGAATGCTCATAACTGTTAACGGCCATTTTCTCGCACAAAAATTCAATAATATTATATTCTGTTAGCTTAATGTGAAACAAACACGCCGTAGTAGTCCCACTGTTGGTACCCCTGGTTCCCGCCTGTGAGAACCAGGCAAGTCCCGACATGTTCAGTATCTCCTACCGCTGCAATGGAGGTAACACTCGAGGAACAATATGCGGCTTTGAAATTCTGCTTTCGTCTCAACAAATCTTCAGTTGAGGCCTATACAATGTTACAGGAGGTCTATGGAGTGTTTGTTCTTCCCTACAGCACAGCTCGAAGGTGATTTAAGATGTTTAAATAGGGGACACAATCAATTTCAAAGGAAGGTGAAACCGGTGCACCAGTAACTGCTCTTACGGAGGAAAACATCAACACTGCTGCTACCATTGAGAGAGGATCGACGAATTGCCTTAAGATCACTTTCTGAAATACTGAACATTTCATTGGGTGCCACCCACACGTTGGTGACAGAAACATTACACATGAGACGCGTTTGTGCGCGATGGGTTCCAAGACTGTTGATTCCCGAACAAAAGGACATTCACACGCAGGTCTGCATACAGTTAAAGTTGATGTTAGAGGAAGATCCGGAGTTTCTTTCAAACGTAATCACTGCTGATAAAACTTGGCTACATCATTTTGATCGTGGGAGCAAACAGCAAAGCTCAGTGTGGACATCTCCATCACCTACCCTCAAATGAGCAAAAGTGGTTGTTTCTGCTGGGAAAGTTATGATCATCTCATTCTTTGATATTCATGGAATGGTTTATCAGCATGTTGTACCTGTACACACATCAGTAACTGGACAATACTACAGGGATGTCCTGAAAACATTGCAAGTCCATATCAGGCGCAAAATACCACATTTCCGTGAAGAAGGCTGGATGCTGCAGCACGATAATGCGCGGCCGCATATTGCCAATGTTGTTGCTGAATATCTTGCAAAAATCAACGTGAAGTGCATTCCTCACCCTCTCTATAGTCCAGATTTAGCCCCATGTGACTTTTTTCTATTCCCTAACTTGAAAAAACGTCTTCGTGGGAGGCATTATCCATCATCAGAGGGAGTGGTGAAGGCTGCGGTGGCGATTTTGAAGGATCTCTCAAAAATGTTTTCCAGCATGTCTTTGAAGACTGGCAGAAACGCTGGGACAAGTGCATCGCATTCAGGGGAGACTGTTTTGAGAAAGACCATCAAAATTATGAGGATGAGTAAAGGTACGTTGTCATAAAACGTTTTGATCATTCTTTATTGAACAGCCCTCGTATATCTTACTTTCCAAATATTTAACTATTTATAGACGGCTACTAGTGGAGGAATACCTCATGTGACACAAAGAAGCAGAAAAATTGTGCAGTTGACTTAGAGCAGTTCAATGAGAGCGATGATGAGTGTCATGAGGATGAATTACAAAGTGAGAGTAAGCTAGTTCTGACTAGGCTGTGATTCGCTACAAGTGTGTAGCCTGTGAAGGTCATATGCAGGAGTTTTGTCGCAAATAATAATATATTTATAACTGGTGTGCAACCTAACTGTATTAATGTTCACCTAAGGCACATCATTGACAAACCTATGCATATCACATGCAGAGCATAAGCAACTGAAGCCTTCTTTCAAGCTAATGAGTGTGATGAAAAAGCGTTGAGAATGAAGCCAAAGTTCAAACCACATATAGAGAGCCCAATGTTGAAGCTCTCGTCTTAATTGCTAGATTCAATTAAATGTAGAACTTTTTGCGTACAAAGAAGTATACGCTGGAAACAAATGTGGAGAATTCATAATTCAGCAGAGGATATCTCCGCGACACATCAACTATTGCCGTTAAAATGTATTTTATTCGGATTTTTCTGCTTTATTGGTTGAGGCATTTAGATTCAGAAGTTGTTAAGTCGATGTTTTTGAGAAATCCTATTAAACATATGATAAGTATTCTGAGTACCAGTTCTGTAATAGTGGTAAAAGATTTGTGGATCATGTAACCGCAGTATTAGACAGCGTTTAGGAGGCTGCGAATTAATCCAAATCAGATAATTAAAAAAGAAAATAAATTAATAAAAAATTTTGTTAAACTAATACAAAAATATTGTTATAATAATATGAAATTAGAATGGATGGAGTAATGATTAAAATATCGGTTGACTTAAAGAACAACGAGGAAAGAATATAATTTAATATTACATATATACTAGCATCTAGGCAAGGAAGAGAAAATATTCTTGTAAAAATCTGTACACTTTGGAGAGACAGGAAGGAACGACCGTTATCTTCTTTGTGCTAGTAGAGGTTCAATGTCTGAGAACTATAGAATACTTCCAGCCAGGGATGTGTTGGGACAAAGGGGTTTTCAAAATGCAGTTGAGCATCAACGCTAAAGAGATTTACTTCGCTGATTTGATAACGATGTATACCGTTACAAACAACTCAGGGTAGGCGTTCCCCAACTCAGGGTGGACTGAACGTCAATGAGTTTTGCAAAGCAATGCGAAAATTCGAAATAAATGAGAAACCAATAATAATGTAACATTTGAGAAGGGTGGGTTAGTTTGGTCATGTGATAAAGTTAGAGAGGGGATCAGAATAAGGTTCGAACTGATTCGTGAAGTAAGAAAAATTTACTTAAACGGTGACACTACGACAGGAAGGACGTGTTCATGCGCGTTAAGAAGAGAAGTGAAGATTTATAAGTCTGAAATGTAGGGAAGTTAAGAATAGCGCAACCAGCTTAAGTGGAAGCAGCGCTAGAAGTTTATTAGAACAAAGTAGTCGCCGTATAAATAAGAAATAGAAACCGCGCGGAAGTAACTTTAAACAAGTAATCCAGGGTTTGAAGTAAAATTGAATTTATGTTAGGAATTTTACTAACAGGTGGTCACTGATCCAAGTCGATAAGCAAACTTAGTAGGAATTAAACCAAATAATTCTGCAACAAAGTGTTATTAATACAACTGAGTAGCCAACAACCACAAAAATCCATTTCCTACAACCATTCACCTGAAGATAAGAGAACTCATAGCTCCAATTAGAACCCAGTCAATTTAACACTGGTATGTGGGTTTTCCGTAATCAGAAGATGCTAGGTCGAACATGTTGAATGGGTATCAATTTCAGAAACAAAAGCTAAGGGAGCCTTTTCAAGTTATATGCTGTTAAGTCAAGTAGTTGCCGCATTAGTCGTTTGGTGGTGCAGGTACACTGTGCCACCCGAGCTCTGATATCAGTTGGTGATACGTTACAGATTAGACATTTTTAGACATTCCTCAAGTGCGCTTTCATAAATTTTATATGTACAGAGGCCGACAGAGGTATTCGAATAATTTAACAAGTAAAAATTCACGTACTATAAATACTGTAATATTTATTTGGCAGCGTTGAATTATTAAACATGTAAACATTAACATTTTGTATCTCGGAAACAATATTTAAACTATCACTTTGCATGTATTTATTACACAATCTGTACTGTAATTATTCTATTGTTTCTCTTATTTGAGGACATAAGTATTCGAACGTACCCAATCGAACAGAGAGAAAGGTAGTTGGACGTACCCTACACGCCCCTACCACATATCAGTTGTGTTTGTGCTATGCCTCGAGACAGTGTGCTCAAAGTTATTCAGCCGATTGTGAACTCACAGGTAATATGGGACGTAAAGGTAAGGAGACAACGGTGACAGAGGGGAATATCGTGATAAATATGTACAAACAAAACAAATTTCTCCCTGAAATTGACAAAATAATTAACAGAGGCAAAACTACAGTGTTCTGCATAATTCAACGTTTCAAACAGACAAATACTGTTGTAAATAAACCTAGAAATGACGCTCCTAAACTCACCACCAGAGACAGGAGGCAAATAATAAAAATGGTGAAGCAGAATCCGAGATTCACTGCATCTGAGATTAGGGGATGCCTTGAGCAATATTTTGGTACTGTGGTTAACACCAGAACAGTTGAATGGGTGCAATGCCCGCGTTCTTAGGAAGAGACCATATGTTAATAAGGTGAATAAGAAATAGAGTACAGAATTTGCTAAACAGTATGTGGTGAAACCAACAGAATTCTGGGATAAGGTTCTCTAGTCGGACGATAGTAAATTCTGCTTGTACAAAGGTGATGGACGTCTTAAAGTGTGGAGACTGCCAAATACAGAATGGGAACCTAAGAACATGGTAGATACAGTGAAACATGGTGGCAGTAGTGTGATGGTATGGGGCTGTATAGCTTCATCTGACTTTGGGGAACTGGTGTTCATAGATGGGATCATGGACAAATTTAAATACAAGAGGATTCTTGAAAACAATCTTAAAAAGTGTGCAGAGAAGCTGGGATTAGGACATAATTATTACTTCCAGCAAGACAATGATCCGAAGCATACTGCTGAAATTGTAAGACTTTGGATCGTGTACAACACTTCTCACACTTTGAAGATACCGCCCCAGTCTCCAGATTTAAATCCTATAGAGATCATCTGGAAGGAACTCGAGGAGCGTGTGAGGAAGCATCACATCAGAAGCAAGGATCATCTGAAAGAACTTCTTCAAACAGAGTGGAGAAATATGGACTCTGCAGTCACGAAACAACACATACAGACAATGCCCAAACGATTGTCAGCAATAATTCAAAGAAAGGGGATGATAACTAAATACTAGCTGTTCTCTGTTCGAATACTTATGTCCAGATATAAAGTAACCGTTTTATTTTTTCTTGTAGTGCAAACTAGTTTCAGTTACTATTTATGAGTTTATATGTTTAATGGAAGAATCAGGTTTGTTTTGTACCAGTTGTATTTACGTATGCTTACTCTGCGTAGCTTTAAAATAATAAAGTAATAAATATGTTTACATTCGAATACTTATGTCGGCCTCTGTATATACAATATCAGGGCACTCATGACTATTGACAGAATTGTTGGCAATATTGAGAAGAAGAAACGATCAATGGATGAAGTCTTTGTCCCTTCCAAGTGTATGAAACTGATCAAAGATTCACTACCGAAGATGCCCATTGATGTCCATGCAAAACGTCCACTGACTGATAAGGGGAACATGATGGCACTCCAGTTTTTGAAGTCTTACTTCAAAGATGCCCTCGACCATGTAAGAAGTATTCCTGAATTCACTTTAATCCAGAGTGTGTTTCCAAAGAGGATGTGTACCAGAATTTCGTTACTTTATCTTCCCCAGTCTCTTTTGAGGAGAGTAGTTAGGTCGCAAGCCTTACAAAAGACATGTGATAGTGCAAAAAACACACCAGATAGACTTCGGAAGATTAACAAGACAAAATATTACGATGTTCGTTCACTAGTGGAATATGTCACACTGCCAGAAGGTACCACATTTTATAACACAATGACATATGGAGGTGATGTAGAAGATGATGTAGTAGAGATGGAGTGATGTTTTGACGACAATGTTGTACGTCAATCCATGAAATGCATGCTGGCTAAGCTCATAGTAGAGACGTATTTGTGAAAATAAGGTAATATTTTATCCATGGCTACATGGTATTATAATATTGTATAATGCAAAAGCACTAACATTAAGAATCAGAAGCTGTTAAGTCAAGCGACGTAACAACTTTTCATCCATTTTAAATTAAAAGTCCTCATAATAAAATATCCTGTCGCACATGCTACATATGTACGATGCGTGTCCGTAAAATAAGGTCTCAAATTTTATTTAATATACAAAACATGTTTATTGTGAATGAATATTACATTGATAGAAAGGCGGAACTTACAGCTATTTTTCAACGTAATCACTATTGCGATCGATGAACTTTTGCATGCACTGAGGCAGTTTTTGTATACCCTTGTCATAGCACTCCCCCAACAAGTTGTGCAGGTAGCGCTCAACCTCGTTTTTCAAATCATAGTCGGTCTGGAAGTGTGTTACACCCAGGTGTGACTTCAACTCAGGAAACAGATGATAATCACTAGGTGCTAAGTCTGGACTGTAGGGGAAAGGGTGAGGATGTTACATTCGAACTGTGTTAGGAGATCAACCTCGCACACCTTGCGATAATGCAAATGTTCGGTCAAAATCTTGTCAATCGTAGTCTTACTGACTTCAGGGATAAGTTCGCATAGCTCACGAACTGTCACACGCCGATCTTTAAGCATTTCTTGTTCCGCTTTTGCAATTGTTTCGGCTGAAACCGAAAATGAAATGTGTAGTGTTTAACGCCCGCTTTTACTACATACAGCACCGCAGGCGGTGACACTGATGATACACGAGATGAAGATGGAGCACCGGTGGAACGACATGCGGCGGAAACCGGAGGTCCCGGGGAAAACCCGCCCCAGCGCCGTGTTGTCCACCACAAATCTCACTTTGCGGTCGCCTGGGATCATACCTGGGCCGCCTTGGTGAGAGCCGAGCGGTCTAACCACTGAGCCATGGCGCGGCCGGCTAAAACCGAAGTCGACCATAACGCTGTTCCTCATTGACGTCTGTACGTCCGTCTTTTAACTCTCTGTCCCACCTTGGCACGTTTTAGACGTCCATGCACTGTGGAATATAGACCTCACATAACTGACAATGAATTGGCACTCAAACAATGGATCACTACACGGAACTCGCACTTGGCGGCGGAAGTGATAGGAAGCTCCATTGCAAACGGCTGCGCAGCCAAGACGAATGGTTACATCCGGTTCGTTGTGGTGGGAATTTGAAGGGGTGAAACCAAACTACAGGCCAGTGTTGCCGGATCTCGCGTAATAGCGTTCTTCACGGCTCTAGCACCTTGGAGAACTTATTTTAAGGACACGCCTGGTAAAACCGCGAGAAACACTTCAACATAGTATTATGAACCACCAAACGGACCCATCACATAAAAATATTTCATTTGTATTAATATTTTGGTATTTAAAATTACTTCTGAAAATTTTCAGCAGCTCTCCTGCAGCGTCTTAGCAACTTCTGCTTCTGAACACTTCAATTATTATTTGTTGTGAATCTTTTGGTTTTGCCCGTAGAAAGTATGAGCCAGGTTACAAATATCTTACACAGAGAACTGGTTAGCCGGAGCAGAATTTCTCGAAAATTACGCTTGGTGTCATTAAAATATAACTGATTTCATATTATTCTTGCAATACATTCTTCAGTTTAAATTTTTCACAAACAGACATATATCATTTCCACTTTTTACGTATGATAGAACCCGTATCCAGCTTTTTTAAAGAATATTTATATGGATAAATGGTGAAGAAGCTCATTGTGTCCCATTATGAAAGTGACATGCTTGTTTTATACGAGGGTGGGTCAAAAAGTAATGCCTCCCATTTTTTCCCCTCTTAATTGTTAAGAAAATTGAATCCAATTTACATAGCTTCAAAACTAAAACATTGACGATTAATTTCTCACTATTCAATATAACCTCCGTCCTTTTCCACAGTTTTTGTCCACCTTTTAACCAGGGCATGTATTCCAGTGTGGTAAAACACACGGTCTTGCTTCCTAAGCCATTGACGCACGGACGTTTTCACAGCCTCCTCATCTTCAAAATGAATCCCACGATGAGCTTCCTTTAGTGGCTGAAACAGATGGAAGTCTGATGGTGCCAGGTCAGGTGAGGTAAGACTTGCCATTCCAATTTCTCAATTTCTGCAGTGGTGTAACGGCTGCTGTGTGGTCTTGCATTGTCATGCAAAAGAAGAACATCCGCCATAGTTTTTGTTGGGTGAACTCGGCAAAGACGTGCTTTCAGCTTTTTGAGAGTTCTGATGTATTGGACAGAATTTATTGTGCATCCGTGCTCCAAAACGTCAATCATAAGCACACCCTCTGCATCCAAAAACACTGTCGCCATAACTTTCCCTGCCAGCCGCTGAGTTTTGATTACTTTTTTTTCGGTCATGTTGTGTGATGCCATTCCATTGACTGCCTCTTTGATTCAGGTTCAAAAAATATACCCACGTTTCGTCTCCAATAACAATTTTTCCAGAAATTCCTCTCCCTCCAAATTAAAGCGCTGTAAGTGTTCGGAGGCTATTGTTTTCCATGTTTCTTTGTTTTGGGCGGTTTACATTCTTGCTACCCAACGTGAACAAACTTTTGAGTAACCAAGTTGTTGAATAATCGTCATCACACTGCCTTTACTGAGGGAGGTAATGAGACACAATTCACCTGTTACCCGGCGATCACCACGAATGATGTCATCGACTCGCTGAATGTTGCATGGAGTCACCGCAGTCACCGGCCTGCCGCTTCGCCAATGGTGTTTGCCCTTCAGCTTCGTTACAGCGACGAACCCATCGTCTAACAGTGCTGACATCCACCGTTGCATCACCTTACACATTTTTAGCCTTTCGTGAATGCGAATTGGCGTATCACCTTCCGCAGTCAAAAATTCAATCACAGAGCGCTGTCTAATACGAATGTCGATGTCAGTCATTTAGCAAGAAGATGCAGTGCTGCCACCTGTTGACTTAGGAAGTTACTACTGCAGGGGATTGGAAAAGAAGGTTTGAGGAATTGCGCAAAATTGAAAGTTTTCACATAACTTATTTATTTAACGGACAAAAAATAGGAGGCATTACTTTTTGACCCACCGTCGTACATATAGAACTGCTATCTGATATCGTGTAATATTATTGGGAAGGGAGGTAGTGGTCTTGGGGTTTCGAATTGTCATCATCGTTGCTTCCACGTCTTACGTTGGTTTTACGGAAATGAACTCGTTCCTCCGGAATATACGCTGAGTGTTCCAAAACCGGTCTAGTGACCACGTTGTGCACCTCCTCCTTAAGTAAATAATTAATTAATACGTGTTTAAATCTCTATTAGGATCAAATCTGGAAAGGTTTACAGTGCTAGAAGGACATTACCGAATTAATCACTCCTAAATTCGGTCATGGATGTATTGTCTTTCATATGTTAAAGGCACATTTTAGCAGCAAATTTCTTCCCTAGATTTTTTCTGCAGTTGATATAGGTATAAATAGCACGGATTTTCCTTTTCTTCCTTTTCCTCAAAATATTATTTGGGATTTTCTGTAACGCGTTTTGACCATAGAGCGTTTGAAAACGATCTTCTTGTCATTCAAATGTACATTAAGCGAGAGAGCCTAAATCGCTATAATAATGTATTTTCCGACTACTCTTTGTTAGACTGAAAATAATTTGGTGTTTTTTCAACTAACCTTACTTAAATTATCAAACGTGAGAGAAAATGAACTTAAACCATGTCACTTTTAAATTCCTTAATAACTCATGTTTAATTTGTCCTCTGGATTTAGAATTTTAACGGTTTTTAGTATCCCGGTTACATTTATTATATTTATTAGTTCCTTTATTCATTCACTTATTAATTCATTTTTGTACATAAGTCCTAAAACGTTAAGTCAATCGGACGATGAATGAAATGGGTGAAATGATGCTCAAATGAGTCCGGGGTCCATAGAGCTTAGAGCTTTGTGACATTCGTCTTTCAGGATAAAGGAAAATCCCGGAAAATCTTATCCAGCTAACTCACCCTAACCGACATTGGAATTAGGGACCTCTTGAACGTGAGCAGACACGCTACCATCTACGCTACCGAGGCGGGCTGTCCGTCCGTCCCTCCCTCCCTCACTCCGTCCGTCCGTCCATCCATCCATCCCTCCCTCCCTCCCTCCCTCCCTCCCTCCCTCCCTCCCTCCCACCCACCCATCCATCCATCCATCCATCCATCCATCCATCCATTTTTTGTAATTTAGTCCTAAAACGTTAAGTCAATCGGACGATGAATGAAATGGGTGCAATTATGCTCAAATGAGTCCGGGGTCCATAGAGCTTAGAGCTTTGTGACATTCGTCTTTCAGGATAAAGGAAAATCCCGGAAAATCTTATCCAGCTAACTCACCCTAACCGACATTGGAATTAGGGACCTCTTGAACGTGAGCAGACACGCTACCATCTACGCTACCGAGGCGGGCTGTCCGTCCGTCCCTCCCTCCCTCACTCCGTCCGTCCGTCCATCCATCCATCCCTCCCTCCCTCCCTCCCTCCCTCCCTCCCTCCCTCCCACCCACCCATCCATCCATCCATCCATCCATCCATCCATCCATTTTTTGTAATTTAGTCCTAAAACGTTAAGTCAATCGGACGATGAATGAAATGGCTGCAATTATGCTCAAATGAGTCCGGGGTCCATAGAGCTCAGAGCTACGCGACATTCGTCTTTCAGGAGAAGGGAAAATTACGAAAAACCCTTATCCAGGTAAGTCACCCTAACCGAGATTGGAACTCGGGACCTCTCGAACGTGAGGCAGACACGCTACCATCTACGCTACCAAGGCAGGCTATTCATTCATTCACTTATTCATCCATCCATTCATTCACTTAGTCATTTATTCAGTCATTTGGTTATTCATTTATTCAGTCATTCGCTTATTCATTTATTCATTTATTGCGTGGATTCATAGATACTAACATAGCCAAACACCAGAAGCAAACAATGAAAATTTAAACAAATTATTCTAGAAGGAGGAAGATAAATGAGAACAATTACATAAAGAAAAGAAGAAAAATGAAGGTTGGATTAGTAGATAATTGTGTTGTTTCAAATTACAGTACTATTACTAATAACTAAAAGGCGAATTTCTATGACGTGTCATATTTTTAAGCAGCCTATAATCTCTGCCCGCCTCTGTAGCGTAGATGGTGGCATGTCTGCCTCATGTTCAAGAGGTCCCGAGTTCGAATCTCGGTTAGGGTGAGTTACCTGGATAAGGTTTTTTCCGAGTTTTTCCCTTATCCTGACGGACGAATGTCGGGTAACTCTAAGCTATAATCTGTAAGGAAAAACATATGCAGAATGTCCCAAATTACACTCTTTCAACTGTTATTTCTCCGCAACGAAATGAGAAATACGCCACCAGCTCTGACTCAATTAGTGCAATTCTAGTCATTAAGGATAAAAAAATGCATTGGTTGAAGAAATAAAAAACTTATCCAATGAAGCTATCAACTCAGGCAAACAGATTAACAGTTTGTGTATACCATCACGTAGACAAATTAATGCCGATGAACGAGTAGATGCAGAAGCCCGCGAAGCAACCAGTTTACCTCCAGATGAAACAATTACAAGCATAACTTACCAAGATTAGATTGTCTATATTAATAATTACATCAGAAGAAACTGGGAAAATCAGTGGTATAACAACTCAAATAGCAAACTGTATGATATTGTTGCAAAGCCGTTATCTGCGATAACGCTGCTTTTGTACACAAAGAGCTGGCAAATAAAGATAGCTGAGATAAATGACTTTCCGGCAAAAACTAAGTTACGCTTCTGGAAGGTGATAGAATATTAGGTTTATTTATTGTACTGGAACTGTCTCGAATTTATCAAAGAGGTATTTAAGAAGGCGACTTACCAAGAGTCAGTCGTAAGGAGTAAACAGTTGTAGAGTGTTGTAAGGAGAGCTGGTGTAATCAGAACGCTCTATGTTAGTGTCATCGACCTTAGTAGATCGTGATTATGTATGGGATGCAATTCTGCTACTAGGAAGTTTATTTCTAAGCAAACACAGAATATATGGAATATCCGCAAATTGGACTTTTAATTCTACAAAGTCACAACTGTCCTTCAACCTCCTGCCGACGATGTCCTCTAGCATGGCGTTTAGGAACTTTGTGTTGCTGGATAGAGTCAACATGGAAAATTCAATGCCATGGCCGGGATTTGAACCACGGATCTACTGGTTTCCGTCCAGTCGCTCTTAACCTTTGAGCTACCATGGCCAACGTGCCTTCCTGACATTAAATTCTCCAGTTGACTCGTATATTTCCCCGGTAGACCACTAGGGGCTCTCGCATCCGAGATACACCGTTTGTGGCGACTTACTATTGTAAGTACTTAAGTCCCAGGCTTCATCATTTAACTCTTATTATTTTAGTTAATTGATGGAAATTTATCATTTCTCCACACTAGCCGTATATAGGCTAAGATATTTGATGCATAGAGTCAACATGAAAAATTCAATGCTGTCAGCCTTTCCCTCCAGCTCGTTAACGCGGCTCGCCAGGTCTTCGACGCGCTCGCCCAACTCTGTGACGTCCTCCTTCACGCCAGCCAGCTGTTCCTCAAATTTGGCGGCGTGGGCGTCGTTCGCAGCCTTCATTTCTGTGGTTAATTCGGCCTTTATTGTAGTCATCGTCGCGGCCAGGTTGGCGTTTGGCGCTTCCGTCTTTGGAGTGAAGGTGTCGTTCCCCGTCTTCATTTCTTTCAGTTCCGCTGCTAGGTGTTTGCCGTTTCCGTCTTCGTTGTTAACTCGGCCATCATTTCTTCCATTTTCTGAAAAATATTTTCCTATGCCGCGTCCGTGGTCAAATATCCCACTTCCTGACACCAATTATGACTGTGGGTTCGCAGAATTAAAAGTTAAAATTGCGGATAATCCAAATGTTCTTTATTTGTGTATAAATACACTTCGTAGCAGCAGAATTGCATCACATACACCATCACGATCTACCAAGGTCAATGACAATAACAAAGAGCGTTCTGATTGCATCAGCTCTCCTTATGACTCTCTACAACTGTTTACTACTTACGACTGACTCTTGGCGAGTCTTCGTCTTCTTAAATACCTCATTGATAAATTCGAGACTGTTCCAGAACAATAAATAAACCTAATATTCTATCACCTTCCAGAAGTGTAATTTAATCTATGCCGGCAAGTCCTTTATCTCAGCTATCTTTATTTGCCGACCCTTTGTGTACACAAGCCACGCTATCGTAGAAAACGGCTTCGCGACAGTATAATGACTAACGGAATACCAAGACCTCCTCTTAAACAACTGAAACGTAAAGAACAAGTGGCTTGAGCTAGACTAAGAAATGGTCATTGCAGAATCACGCATTCACACATATCCAAGGATCCAGCCTCCATATGTGAGATGTGTCAGACAGCTTTAGCAGCTTTACATATCACTAATGCCCGATTTCACCAACAGATGTTAAAATCGACGTTAACAAATGTAACAGCGCTAACAAAGCTGTTAAATTTCTTGCACATCACCAACCTGTTTTCTGAACATGTTAACAAACACGTGTTAACGCCAAGAAACTTCTAAATATTACAGCTATAGAGGGCTATGGATGAGTCGCATTTTCTGAACGTACTGCGATGCGCTTTTGTTTTCATTTTCGTCTGCAGACAGCTAAAACAATGGCGGATAAACAAAAGCCGTGAAACAAATTTCTCATCGATGGAGAAAGAATTGTTAATTGAATTGGTAACGAAGTGTAAGGATATAGTGGAAAATAAAAGGACGGATGCGGTAAATATAAAAGAGAAAGATGTCAAGTATGAAAAAGTTGGAAACGAATTTAATTCAAATGTATGTGTCATTACTAGAAACACGAAACATCTTCAGTATTACGTAAATTTAAAACGAGGAGCGAAGAAGGACCAGTGACGAGTGACAAACGTTTCAAGACGGGATGTAGACAGTGTATTATCCACATAATACAGTGAATTATAAAATGGCAAAGTTATTGACACTTGAAGCAAAGGCGAGATTGACATATTCCTTTCTATGCATGTTCTAACTCAGTGTTAGGTAAATTTAAACCGAGGAGCGAAGAAGTACAAGTGACAACGTATCATGACGGGAAGTGTACAATGTATTATCCACATAATTCAGTGAAATACAAAATAGCAAGGTTATTAATACTTGAAGCAAAGGCGATATCGGCATATTCCTTTCGATGTATGTTCTAACCTCTCTTGTACTTCCGCAGTAACCTTCATAGTAACTTGTTTCGACAGTCTATACCTCTGTAGAAAATTTTCTTCTGATAACTCCTCAAAATCATTTCTCCTCATAGGCCGTATTCTATTACGAATGTCATTTAGACGTCTTAAATATAGCAAATTGACAACAGCTGAGTTCATGCTCGCCATCTTGAGTATTTACAATTGTTAAGAACTTAACATTAGAAATTTGAGTTGTTAGTTTAACATGAGATTTAAAATGAGTGTTAAGCTAACACTTGTTGGTGAAATGCAATTTTTGTTATAACTATTGTTAAACCCGTGTTAAATCTTAACATCTGTTGGTAAAATCGGGCGTAAATGTGCCAAATACACAAAGTAAAGGACGAAGAACAAGCTTTCATCTGATAATTCTACTGTATTTACTGATCCTAAAATGATCAGTAACATTCTAAAATTTACAAAAGACACTTCATTGTTTCAATTGTTGTATTATTAGTGCATCACTATTGTTCTCAATATTCTACTGTTGTTAATATTTCACTTTATTGTAAACCTACCAAACAATTATAAATTATATCAATGTTATATTCTATGCTATATTTTAAACCAATGTTATATTCATATAAATTTTTTGAACATTGTATCACGATGTATGACTGTGTTAACATAGATACTATGTAATTAATTTGTGTACAGTCGCAATATGACCATGTAGTTAGCGACTATAAACAAGGTCGGAATAAAAAAAATTGGGGTGTTTGCTACACTAAAATAAATGAACGATATAAGTGCAATAACCCGGAGTATCACATCTCTAAACGAAATAACCGAGGTGCCGCTGTTCCGCGGGCCAGTCAAGTATGTATAACAAGTTCTTCCTGTTTTCCACTTTATTGCTTCTGGAAATATTCCACCCTATAAGTTTTATACACTTGTTCCTAGGATTAAACCGGTCCCCAAACTATTTGCTTCTTGCACTCCTGTATGGAGTTCAAATATCTTCTCATGAAGTTCTCAGACCGTTACTAAAGAAAAAGGACGTAAGTGTAGCGTTAACATGACCTTCCCTACTCATTCTTACCAAATCTTGATTTTCTGTCTGATTCTTCTTAATCGAGATAAATTTTAAATATACAATTACTATTTGTGCTACTATTAAAGTTAAGCAAGTATAAAAATGTTATGTGAGTCTGATGATCACGACTAAACAGTTCAAAATACGAGAGCTGTTCAAAAAGAATGATCAATTTTTTATGGTCATAATTTTTCGTACTAAAATTCAAACTTATTACATTCTGTTATCTTAATGTAAACAAACACACCGTAGTAGTTTCATTGTTAGTACTCCTGATGCCCGTCTGTAAGAACCAGGCAAGTTCAGAAAATGTTCAGTATCGCTTACCGCTGCAATGGAGGTAACACGCGAGGAACAATATGCGGCTTTGAAATTCTGCTTTCGTCTCAACAAATCTTCAGTTGAGACCTATACAATGTTACAGGAGGCCTATGGAGAGTCTGTTCTTACCTACAGCACAGCTCGAAGGTGGTTCAAAATATATAAAGAGGGGAGACAATCAATTTGAAAGCAAGGTGGACCCGGTGCTCCAGTTACTGCTCTAACGGAAGAAAGCATCAACATTGCTGCTGCCATTGTGAGAGACAATCGACGAATTGCCTTAAGATCACTTTCTGAAATACTGAATATTTCATTGGGTTCCTCCCACACGTTGGTGACAGAAACATTACACATGAGACGTGTTTGTGCGCGATGGGTTCCAATACTGTTGATTCCCGAACAAAAGGACATACGCATGCAGGTCTGCATGCAGTTAAAGTTGATGTTAGAGGAAGATGCGGTGTCTCCTTTTCACGTAATCACTGCTGATGCAACTTGGCTACATCATTTTGATCCTGAGAGCAAACAGCAAAGCTCAGTATGGAAATCTCCTACGTCACCAATCCGCAAAAAAGCAAAAGTGGTTGCTTCTGCTGGCAAAGTTATGGTCATCTTATCCTTTGACATTCATGGAATGGTTTATCAGCATGTTGTACCTGTACACACATCAGTAACTAGACAATACTACAGGGATATCCTAAAAACATTACAAGTTCATATCAGGCGCAAAAGGCCACATTTTCGTGAAGGAGGCTGGATGCTGCACCACGATAATGCGCGGCCGCATATTGCCAATGTTGTTGCTGAATATCTTGCAAAAATCAACGTGAAGTATTACCCTCACCCTCCCTATAGTCAGGATTTAACCCCATGTAGCTTTTTTCTATTCCCTAACTTGAAGAAACGCCTTCGTGAGAGACATTATCCATCATCAGAAGCAGTGGTGAAAGCTGTGGAGTCGATTTTGAAGGATCTCTCAAAAATGGTTTCCAGCATGTCTTTGAAGACTGACAGAAAAACTGGGACAAGTGCATTGCATTCAGGGGAGACTATTTTGAGGAAGGATCATCAAAATTATGAGCATGAGTAAATGTAGGTTGTTAAAAAAAACTGATCATTCTTTATTGAACAGCCCTCGTATTTATAAAGTGTGTGGTAGTTCAAATTTATAAATATAGTTATAACAAGGAATATCGCGTTAATGATTGATGCCACAAACATGCATTTTGTATCAATCGCCAGCTTTACTGAGATTAACACTTTCGTGTAATAATTAGGAATGAGCCGATATCAGTACTTCTCGATACCAACGCACGATATTTTCAGCGATATGCGATACATCGATACTCGAAACCTTCATTCCTATTTCCAGTTTCAATACAAACTAGGGTGTTGAAATAACTCTGTAGTGCCAACACAGACACAGGACACAGCTGCATCTTTGGGAGAATATAATAAACAATTGGTAGATTACGTTACATTATTTCTATCTCATAGAAAATGTTGGATGTATCCTCCACTAACATCTATACATGTTTGCACTCGTTCCACCATATTCTCTCAAGTTTTAGGGAGATATCGAATTGAGAGAACATTATTTCCAGCAAGATGGAGCAACGTGCCATACATCTAATGACATCATGCAACTTGTAACCAGTTTCTCTGATACGACCGTAGACACTAAAGTTTATATGGGTATCTTCAAGACATTTATGGAGCAGCTGGATGATATCGAATTGAGAGAAGGTTATTTCCAGCAAGATGGAGCAACGTGCCATTCATCTAATGACACCATGGAACTTGTAACCAGTTTCTTTGATACGACTGTAGACACTGAAGTTTATATGGGTATCTTCAAGACATTTATGGAGCAGCTGGATGATATCGAATTGAGAGAAGGTTATTTCCAGCAAGATAGAGCAAGGTGCAATACATCTAATGACACCATGGAACTTGTAACCAGTTTCTTTGATACGACTGTAGACACTGAAGTTTATATAGGTACCTTCAAGACATTTGTGGAGAAGCTGGTGATATCGAATTGAGAGAAGGTTATTTCCAGCAAGATAGAGCAACGTGCAATACATCTAATGACACCATGGAACTTGTAACCAGTTTCTTTGATACGACTGTAATCACTGAAGTTTATATGGGTATCTTCAAGACATTTATGGAGCAGCTGGATGATATCGAATTGAGAGAAGGTTATTTCCAGCAAGATGGAGCAACGTGCCATACATCTAATGACACCTTGGAACTTGTAACCAGTTTCTCTGATACGACCGTAGACACTGAAGTTTATATGGGTATCTTCAAGACATTTATGGAGCAGCTGGATGATATCGAATTGAGAGAAGGTTATTTACAGCTAGATGGAGCAACGTGTCATACATCTAATGACACCATGGAACTTGTAACCAGTTTCTCTGATACGACCGTAGACACTGAAGTTTATATGGGTATCTTCAAGACATTTAGGGAGCAGCTGGATGATATCGAATTGAGAGAAGGTTATTTCCAGCAAGATGGAGCAACGTGCCATACATCTAATGACACCTTGGAACTTGTAACCAGTTTCTCTGATACGACCGTAGACACTGAAGTTTATATGGGTATCTTCAAGACATTTATGGAGCAGCTGGATGATATCGAATTGAGAGAAGGTTATTTACAGCTAGATGGAGCAACGTGTCATACATCTAATGACACCATGGAACTTGTAACCAGTTTCTTTGATACGACTGTAGACACTGAAGTTTATATGGGTATCTTCAAGAAATTTGTGGAGCAGCTGGATGATATCGAATTGAGAGAAGGTTATTTCCAGCAAGATGGAGCAACGTGCCATACATGTAATGACACCATGGAACTTGTAACCAGTTTCTTTGATACGACTGTAGTCACTGAAGTTTATATGGGTATCTTCAAGATATTTGTGGAGCAGCTGGATGATATCGAATTGAGAGAAGGCTATTTCCAGCAAGATGGAGCAACGTGCCATACATGTAATGACACCATGGAACTTGTAACCAGTTTCTTTGATACGACTGTAGACACTGAAGTTTATATGGGTATCTTCAAGAAATTTGTGGAGCAGCTGGATGATATCGAATTGAGATAAGGTTATTTCCAACAAGATGGAGCAACGTGCCATATATCTACTGACACCATGGTACTTGTAACCAGTTTCTTTGATGCGACTGTAGACACTAAAGTTTATATGGGTATCTTCAAGACATTTGTGGAGAATCTGGATGATATCGAATTGAGAGAAGTTTATTTCCAACAAGATGGAGCAACGTGCCATATATCTACTGACACCATGGTACTTGTAACCAGTTTCTTTGATGCGACTGTAGACACTAAAGTTTATATGGGCATCTTCAAGACATTTGTGGAGAATCTGGATGATATCGAATTGAGAGAAGTTTATTTCCAGCAAGATGGAGCAACGTGCCATACATCTAATGATACCATGGAACTTGTAACCAGTTTCTTTGATACGACTGTAGACACTAAAGTTTATATGGGCATCTTCAAGACATCTGTGGAGCAGCTGAATGACATCAAATTTTCCAACTGACTGGTATTTTCCCGGTAAACCACTAGGAATTCTCATAAACACACGAGACAACTACCTTAATGGCGACTATCTATGCTGTAAGTACTTTAAGGCCCGGGCTTTATAGTTAACCACTATTACGTCAATTAATGGAAATTAATTGTTCTTTCACACTGGCCTTGTGTAGGACGCACTATGAAAGGGTAGAGCCAGAATGAAGAATTCAATGCCATAGCCGGGATTTGAACCAGGCTTTATACCTGCTGGACGGAGTCCAGAAGATCCGTGGTTCAAATCCCGGCTATAGCATTATTTCTCAGTCTGGCTCTATCGTTTCATAGTGCGTCCTACACACGGGTAGTGTGAAAGAACAATTAATTTCCACTTTTGCAAATGTTCGTCTCAATTAGTTAAGCAAGCTTTTACAAGAATAATTTTGTTGAGTAAAAGGAGAAATTTGTGCGAGTGTAAAACGTTAGAATTTTTTTTTTATTTTGTCATTTCTAATGAATGTTGCTCCAAAATACTTTATGGCTCAAATATTTTATTGTGTTTTGTTTATATTTCAACACTAACCGCAGCCCGCCTCGGTAGCATGGTGGCCGCATGTCTGCCTCACGTTCAACAGGTCCCGAGTTCGAATATTAGTCAGGGTTTTCCTTTATCCTGAAAGACAAATGTCGGGTGACTAAGCTCTAAGTACCCTGGACTCATTCGAGCATCATTTCTCCAATTCCGTTCATCGTCGGATATGACAACGTTGGAGAACGTAAATTACAAAAAAAAAAAAAAAAAAAAAAAAAAAAAAAAAAAACCACTAACCGCATCAATCAATGTTAAATATTTCCATCTATTCTGCACCATCATTCACTATTGTTTTCCAAGTCTGCGTTGTAATAGAATTCTAAGAGTAAATATGGTGTTTAAAATCATCCCCAGTGGATCACATTAAAGGTTATTACAAATTACACTACCAACCTTCTGAATATTTGCAGAATATGCACAGTATTTGAAGTTGGGAGGTAATATGAATTAGGAATTACATATTATACAAATTAAACAAGTGGCAAAGCCTATATACCTATGATCTAATAGATCAGTTACTAAAAGGTAAGTAGATGTTCAATAGAATAACCACGAATACTACTCGACAAAGCGTTGAGACGTACTGACCTTCAGGTGATAAGCACTGCTATTGTTCATTATCAGGTCTTATCTGGTCGATTAGAAGAGTGAAATATTAGAAGGTTTACGTACATTAAGTTACGAAGTTCAAACAGAGTGATTGGAAGCTGCGTGTTTCTATATGATACGTTTCCTCGCGCCTGCCGATATATGACACATTGCTGTCCAGAAGACCTGATTATATCTGAACAGACTATACATGCACTGGACTTGCCGTGTACGTGCAATAAGCTGAGGTAAACATCTGTGTTGCGAATTTTTGTCGATACGCTTTCTGCTTTGCCATGTAGTGACAAACCGAGGGTGGGTCAAAAAGTAATGCCTCCTATTTTTCCCCCTTAAATGACTAAGTTATGTGAAAACTTTGAATTTGGTGCAATTCCTCAAGCCTTCTTCTAAAATCTCCTACAGTAGTAACTTCGTAAGTCAACAGGTGGCAGCACTGCATCCTCTTGCAAAGTGGCTGACATCGACATTCGTATCAGACAGCGTTCTGTGATTGTACTTTTGACTGGGAAGGTGAAACGCCAATTCGCATTCACCAAAAGCTAATATATGTGTATGGTGATGCAACGGTGGATGTCAGCATTGTTAGACGATGGGTTCGTCGCTGTAACCAAGCTGAAGGGCAAATACCATTAACAGATGAAAAGCGAAGCGGCAGACCGGTCACTGCAGTGACTCCATGCAACATTCAGCGAGTCGATGGCATCATTCGTGGTGATCGCCGGGTAACAGCAGGTGAATTGTGTCGCATTACCTCCATCAATAAAGGCAGTGTGATGACGATTGTTCAACAAGTGGGTTACTCAAAAGTTTGTTCACGTTGGGTACCAAGAATGTTAACCGACCAAAACAAAGAAACAAGGAAAACAATAGCCTCCGAACACTTGCAGCGCTTCAATTTGGAGGGAGAGGAGTTTATGGAAATAAATTATTACTGGAGACGAAACGTGGGTTCATTTTTTTGAACCTGAATCAAAAAGGTAGTCAATGGAATGGCATCACACAACGTCACCGAAGAAAAACAATTCAAAACTCAGCGGTCTGCAGGGAAAGTTATGGCGACAGTGTTTAGGGATGCAGAGGGTGTGCTTATGATTGATTTTTCGGAACAGGGATGCACAATAAATTCTGTCCAATACGTAAGAACTCTCAAAAAGCTGAAAGCACGTCTTCGCCGAGTTCGCGCAACAAAACCTATGGCGAATGTTCTTTTGCATGACAATGCAAGACCACACACCAGACGTTACACCACTGCAGAAACTGAGAAATTTGGATGGCAAGTTTTACCTCACCTGACCTGGCACCATCAGACTTCCATCTGTTCGGGCCTCTAAAGGAAGCTCATCGCTGGATTCATTTTGAATATGAGGAGGCTGTGAAAACGTCCGTGCGTCAATGGCTTAGGAAGCAAGACCGTGTTTTACCACACTGGAATACATGCCCTAGTTAAAAGGTGAACCAAAACTGTGGAAAAGGACGGAGATTATATTGACAATTGACAAATTATTCGTCAATGTTGTAGGTTTCAACCTATGTAAATTAGATTCAATTTTTTTGGCAATTAAATGGGAAAAAATTGGAGGCATTACTTTTTGACCCACCCTCGTACAAAACTACATTTTAGCAGGAATATAAGGAACGAAATAAAACTTAGTTTTCACAGAATACTAGCTAAGATAGCATTGAAATACAGTTGGTAAATGTTGGGAATTGGAAAGGAAGAAGTTATTGTCACTTCCTAGTTCGGTTATTTTAAATAAAAACAGAAACACTATATTTCTTGCCGAGTGTGACCGACATTTAAGGGACAAAACAGGCATTGGTATATAAACGTTTATACAATGAGCATGGAATACGTTTTTCCACACCCACTTTCCACACGCGTTTGTTTCTATAGCAACCAGGGATCGTGACGTAGTGTCACATACGTTTTCATTACGAGAATCCATTATTTTTTGCGTAAATCATTCAAACTGTGACAGCGGAATTAAATTTCCGGTGCAACTAGAACTGTTTGGGCAAAAAATATACTATAGTAGTTACCCAGATATCTACTGGAGGGAAGTGTTATCTTGGTATCTTTCTAAGTTTTTATTAGGTTATACACAACATCGGCATTTTACTATTTATCTTTCATTTCTCTTGTATTTATATGACTTCTCAAATAATTTTTCAAAAGCCCTATTCTTATAAAACGTATTTTCTACCTCATGCTGAGATACAGTTTGCATAAACTAATTACTGATTTCCTTGTAGGTATTAGGGGAACAAGAGAATTAAGTTATCTATTTTAAGAACATGTCACCAAGTGGTAGATTTGAAATCACGTTTTCTTTTCATATTATCACGAGGAAGGAGTCACTGGGTTAGGCAAAGCATTAAATATCTGAAAATTCAATCAAGTAATTTTTGAAAGAGTCAATATCACCAAAAGGGTTACCTAGGACCTGAATGTGTGCACTTAAATATCTATCTTTTCTGCATAATAAGACTTTCTCCATCCTTTGATGGTATATAGGAACAGACAAAGTGAGCTGCGACTTCAGAACTTCCAGAGACTTACACTCTATGTCCTATTTCTTATGTGAGGCAAACATTAAAGGAGATTATCATCAATGACTGGAATGAATACTGGTTAAAAAGTGATTGTGGTGCTTTGACTAAGGATTTATATTTCTCAACAGTTTCTGACAGATATAAATGTTGTTTTCAAATGCTAGGCTTTGGCAATGAAGACATTAGCTCTCTAGCTCTCCAATATTTCTGTGTAGTGGGTCCGGCAGGTAGGGCACTACAGCTTAAAAGATGTTCTTCAGTCATTTCCTCTTCTTTGTTGTCAAATGCTAGGCTTTGGCAATGAAGCTATTAGCTCTCTTGCTCTCCAATATTTCTGTGTAGTGGGTCCGGCAGGTAGGGCTTCACAGGTTAAAAGATGTTCTTCAGTCATTTCCTCTTCTTTGTTGTCAAATGCTAGGCTTTGGCAATGAAGCCATTAGATCTCTTGCTCTCCAAAATTTCTGTGTAGTGGATCCGGCATGTAGGGCTTCACAGGTTAAAAGATGTTCTTCAGTCATTTCCTCTTCTTTGTTGTCAAATGCTAGGCTTTGGCAATGAAGCCACTAGCTCTCTTGCTCTCCAATATTTCTGTGTAGTGGGTCCGGCAGGTAGGGCTTCACAGGTTAAAAGATGTTCTTCAGTCATTTCCTCTTCTTTTTTGTCAAATGCTAGGCTTTGGCAATGAAGCCATTAGATCTCTTGCTCTCCAAAATTTCTGTGTAGTGGATCCGGCAGGTAGGGCTTCACAGGTTAAAAGATGTTCTTCAGTCATTTCCTCTTCTTTGTTGTCAAATGCTAGGCTTTGTTAATGAAGTCATTAGCTCTCTTGCTCTCCAATATTTCTGTGTAGTGGGTCCGGCAGGTAGGACTTCACAGGTTAGAAGATGTTCTTTAGTCATTTCCTCTTCTTTGTTGTCAAATGCTAGGCTTTGGCAATGAAGACATTAGCTCTCTAGCTCTCCAATATTTCTGTGTAGTGGGTCCGGCAGGTAGGGCTTTACAGGTTAGAAGATGTTCTTTAGTCATTTCCTCTTCTTTGTTGTCAAATGCTAGGCTTTGGCAATGAAGCCATTAGCTCTCTTGCTCTCCAATATTTCTGTGTAGTGGGTCCGGCAGGTAGGGCTTTACAGCTTAAAAGATGTTCCTCAGTCATTTCCTCTTTTTTGTTGTCAAATGCTAGGCTTTGGCAATGAAGCCATTAGCTCTCTTGCTCTCCAATATTTCTGTGTAGTGGGTCCGGCAGGTAGGGCTTCACAGGTTAAAAGATGTTCCTCAGTCATTTCCTCTTCTTTGTTGTCAAATGCTAGGCTTTGGCAATGAAGCCATTAGTTCTCTTGCTCTCCAATATTTCTGTGTAGTGGGTCCGGCAGGTAGGGCTTCACAGGTTAAAAGATGTTCTTCAGTCATTTCCTCTTCTTTGTTGTCAAATGCTAGGCTTTGGCAATGAAGCCATTAGATCTCTTGCTCTCCAAAATTTCTGTGTAGTGGATCCGGCAGGTAGGGCTTCACAGGTTAAAAGATGTTCCTCAGTCATTTCCTCTTCTTTGTTGTCAAATGCTAGGCTTTGGCAATGAAGCCATTAGCTCTCTTGCTCTCCAATATTTCTGTGTAGTGGGTTCGGCAGGTAGGGCTTCACAGGTTAAAAGATGTTCCTCAGTCATTTCCTCTTCTTTGTTGTCAAATGCTAGGCTTTGGCAATGAAGCCATTAGCTCTCTTGCTCTCCAATATTTCTGTGTAGTGGGTCCGGCAGGTAGGGCTTCACAGGTTAAAAGATGTTCTTCAGTCATTTCCTCTTCTTTGTTGTCAAATGCTAGGCTTTGGCAATGAAGCCATTAGCTCTCTTGCTCTCCAATATTTCTGTGTAGTGGGTCCGGCAGGTAGGGCTTCACAGGTTAAAAGATGTTCTTCAGTCATTTCCTCTTCTTTGTTGTCAAATGCTAGGCTTTGGCAATGAAGCCATTAGATCTCTTGCTCTCCAAAATTTCTGTGTAGTGGATCCGGCAGGTAGGGCTTCACAGGTTAAAAGATGTTCTTCAGTCATTTCCTCTTCTTTGTTGTCAAATGCTAGGCTTTGTTAATGAAGTCATTAGCTCTCTTGCTCTCCAATATTTCTGTGTAGTGGGTCCGGCAGGTAGGACTTCACAGGTTAGAAGATGTTCTTTAGTCATTTCCTCTTCTTTGTTGTCAAATGCTAGGCTTTGGCAATGAAGACATTAGCTCTCTAGCTCTCCAATATTTCTGTGTAGTGGGTCCGGCAGGTAGGGCTTTACAGGTTAGAAGATGTTCTTTAGTCATTTCCTCTTCTTTGTTGTCAAATGCTAGGCTTTGGCAATGAAGCCATTAGCTCTCTTGCTCTCCAATATTTCTGTGTAGTGGGTCCGGCAGGTAGGGCTTTACAGGTTAGAAGATGTTCTTTAGTCATTTCCTCTTCTTTGTTGTCAAATGCTAGGCTTTGGCAATGAAGCCATTAGCTCTCTTGCTCTCCAATATTTCTGTGTAGTGGGTCCGGCAGGTAGGGCTTTACAGCTTAAAAGATGTTCCTCAGTCATTTCCTCTTCTTTGTTGTCAAATGCTAGGCTTTGGCAATGAAGCCATTAGCTCTCTTGCTCTCCAATATTTCTGTGTAGTGGGTCCGGCAGGTAGGGCTTCACAGGTTAAAAGATGTTCTTCAGTCATTTCCTCTTCTTTGTTGTCAAATGCTAGGCTTTGGCAATGAAGCCATTAGATCTCTTGCTCTCCAAAATTTCTGTGTAGTGGATCCGGCAGGTAGGGCTTCACAGGTTAAAAGATGTTCCTCAGTCATTTCCTCTTCTTTGTTGTCAAATGCTAGGCTTTGGCAATGAAGCCATTAGCTCTCTTGCTCTCCAATATTTCTGTGTAGTGGGTCCGGCAGGTAGGGCTTCACAGGTTAAAAGATGTTCCTCAGTCATTTCCTCTTCTTTGTTGTCAAATGCTAGGCTTTGGCAATGAAGCCATTAGCTCTCTTGCTCTCCAATATTTCTGTGTAGTGGGTCCGGCAGGTAGGGCTTCACAGGTTAAAAGATGTTCTTCAGTCATTTCCTCTTCTTTGTTGTCAAATGCTAGGCTTTGGCAATGAAGCCATTAGCTCTCTTGCTCTCCAAAATTTCTGTGTAGTGGATCCGGCAGGTAGGGCTTCACAGGTTAAAAGATGTTCTTCAGTCATTTCCTCTTCTTTGTTGTCAAATGCTAGGCTTTGGCAATGAAGCCATTAGCTCTCTTGCTCTTCAATATTTCTGTGTAGTGGATCCGGCAGGGAGGACTTCACAGGTTAAAAGATGTTCTTCAGTCATTTCCTCTTCTTTGTTTTCAAATACTAGGCTCTGGCAATGAAGCCATTAGCTCTCTTGCTCTGCAATATTTCTGTGTAGTGGGTCCGGCAGGTAGGGCTTCACAGGTTTAAAGATGTTCTTTAGTCATTTCCTCTTCTTTGTTGTCAAATGCTAGGCTTTGGCAATGAAGTCATTAGCTCTCTTGCTCTCCAATATTTCTGTGTAGTGGGTCCGGCAGGTAGGGCTTCACAGGTTAAAAGATGTTCTTTAGTCATGTCCTCTTCTTTGTTGTCAAATGCTAGGCTTTGGCAATGAAGCCATTAGCTCTCTTGCTCTCCAATATTTCTGTGTAGTGGGTCCGGCAGGTAGGGCTTCACAGGTTAAAAGATGTTCTTCAGTCATTTCCTCTTCTTTGTTGCACAGAGGACAATTTGGACTTGTATAAATTCCTATTCTGTGTAAGTGTTTGGCCAAATAATCATGTTCCGTAAGTGATCTAAAATTTCCTACTGCTGCTTTACGTGGGATTTCTGGAATAATTTCTGGGTTTTTAATTAAAATGTTATTAAAATTTTATTTTTGGCTTTGTTAGAATTAATTGATTTTGTTTGTTTTTATATTTGTTTTGATTAATCTTTTTATGGATGTAAAGGGTAAGCTTTTACTTTTGATATTAATTAAACTTGCACTTTTTTGGCAAGAAAATCAGCTGATTCATTTCCAGTAATTCTACAATGTGCAGGTATCCACTGTAATATAATTCTTTTCTGTAGCTTTTGAAGTTGTTCGATTATTTTGTGATATTCTTTAATTTGGATTGACCTCATGTATGTATGTCTTGTTTTTTTTCATTAATTTTATGACTGCTGACTCGACCGTTAGAACCTATTCTTTCCCATTAAATGAAAATAAATCGAGAATCTAACCGAGAATCTAACTCCGGACCTCTTGAATGTGCCGCAGATATGCTAGCATCTACCCTACAGAGGCGGGCCTTCTAGTTGCCGAGGACTTCTTCTTCTTCTTCTTCTTCTTCTTCTTCTTCTTCTTCTTCTTCTTCTTCTTCCTCTTCCTCTTCTTCTTCACTCCGTGGTTTGGGCATGTCGCCCGTTGCGACTTCACATATCTCTCCAGCGTTTCCTGGGTCGTCCTCTGTCTCTTTCTTTTGGATTATAGTTTAATACTGCATTTGGATATCTTCCATCCTCCATTCTTAATATATGTTCATGCCATTGTTGTCTTCGTTCTAATATTTTATCATGGATTGTTTCGACTACTAATTCCATTCTAATATCCTCATTTCTTATTTTGTCCAATATTGTACAACCTTAAACACTTCTTAAAAATTTCATTTCTGCAGTCTGTACTTTATTTAAATCCTTTTGTGTTGGCACCCAGGTTTCGCTTCCACATAGTAAAGTTGGAATAGCCATTACCTTATACATTTCCATTTCTGTATCCCTTCTCACTGTTTTTAAAAGTTCTTTGGATTGTCTCACATATTCCTCCGATTTTGTTTACTTTTTCTTCTATATCAACATTGTTTCTAAAACGTATGTTAGGGTAAGGTAAGGTAATCTCGCAGTATTTTCACAGAACAAAGTTTTTATTATATTAAACTAAGATACACTTTTGGAAACCTTTTGTTTCAGTAATCACATAACTGACAAACATTTTAATAAAGAATCACATTTTTAACAATGTTTTTGAACAATGATAAGCATAATGACAGTTTGTGCAGGTAGGCAAGTTCCCAATAGGTACGTTAATTTTGCAGTAGTGGTAAGATAATTTTGCAACAGTAGATCATTCGATTCCTAAAGTTCACAATCATCGTCTTCAGAACCGGAAGCTTCCCAACATGTATCACACATGTAAACAGCTTCGTCCGTTTGCTGTGTTTGAAAATTGTCATGACAAGGTGTCAAACAATGAGCATTGTGTCCATGAGGCACCTGTCTTCTTCACATCAACCGAAAAGGCCTTAGAGCAAACGCCACAAATCCAATCATCATCTTTATTGTTGCCTGGATGTTGCCGTTTGGTCGAACTCCCTGCAACCTTCACTGTGGACTGAATGCCCTTAGCTAGATTGAGGCATTTGGCTAATAAGCCCCTTTTTCTGTTTCCTTGTGGGGTGCTTAGGGGCATTAGGAATTTGCAGCAGGTGTTCAACGTTTGGCACCGACTCATTCCGTTCAGCTGAAGGTGGAGTTTCATTTCTAGATCCATCAGATACAGCAGTTGGATTAAATGACCCTTGCTCAGTCAACTTACTGGGTGCTAGTGACTCTTTTGGAACAGCATCATAGTTCAAGGAGCAAGCACCAGCTTTTTTGAAAGCATTAATGATGTTCACAGGGGAAAAACTTTGGAGGAAAGGCATGTTGAAGAGTTCATAAAAGTTGAAACATGTTCCAACATGTAGGAGCTTTTTTTCTTTTTTTTGGGGGGGGGGGCAGTAACTTTTCGAAGACCTGTAAACACCCATATCAAGAGGTTGCAGCAAATGACTTGTGTGTGCAGGTATCGTCATTATGTAAATCTGATTTGCCTTCGCTAAATTTATGACCTCAATTCCAATATAAGAGCTGTGTGAGTCCATTAATAAAACAAGCGGCCTTTCGGATGTAACAGAAGCAATGAAGAATTTGAACCATTCGAGGAACAGTTCTGCAGTAATTCAGCTTTTTGGCTGGATTTGGCAATATTAGGTACGGTAATTTGGCAATAGTCTAAAATTAATTGGTTTTTGTGATTATGTATGCAGAATACTTACATCTCTTAAATGTGCAACTGTTGTGCAGGAACACGTAGAACTGATGTAAGAGCAACAAACAGCTGAAGAGTTGAATGGTTCAAGATGTAGACGCAATTTCATAACAAGACACTCTGGTTTCTTAAGGTTCTTGCACGCTTATGCGCCAAAAAAGAAATTCACACCATTGTTCATACAACACAGTACACCACATAGATCAATTCCGTGTTACTAAAATGTGCATAACTTGCTTCAAATGGCTGGAAATTAAATTTAAACTTGGATAGGTATATCATGTCTTCCCCTTCGACAGAAAACTCGTTACTAAATGAGCAAATTTTTTTTCTGTGTATTCCAATGGCAGCATAGGTCTAGAATGCGCCTCAGTTTCAAGGAAAGATGTTATTCTACCTGCTGAGAAAGCTGGGAATCCTTATTACAATAGGCAAGTAATAAGGCAAGTAAAAATACGCTGCGAAATTACCTATACTGCAAAATTGTCTTACCTTACCCTACATCCTAAATATTTAAAACTGGATATTTGTTCTAAAACCCTATTTCCTAAAACAATTTTTGATCTTACATTATTATTTCCTTTAAAAGCCATAATTTTTGTGCTTTTCTTCTGATATTTTAAAGTTATACTTTTGTACTATATTATTTAGAATATACATTGATTTTTGCAGTTGATTTTCATCCCGATGAATCAATATTTGGTCATCCGCTAACAGCAGGTTATTAATGCAAAGGTTTTATTTCGATACCTGGGAGTTGCCGAGGTCTTGGGTTCAAATTAGACGGAGGATTTGTTCAGGCGTAAAAGATCCTTAGGACTTTCTTCGAAGGGAAAATAAAGCTGATGGGAAACGCTCAGAAATAAACGTAGAAAATCAATTTCCATTTAAAACTGGATTATAAAGTAGGTTTTGGTAGAATATCATGTTTTCACTGAATAATAGAAATTTTCAAAGTACAGTAAATTGGAGAAATAACATTTTAAGAATAGATGACATTAGTATCCCAAATATCATCCTGTATATCATCTTACGTAGGGTCAAATATCGTTCAAAACAGTTGAGGTCGACGCAGTCTACGAAGATGAAGTATACATAAATAAGCATATTTTCTAGCAATTTATTCTCTATAGATAGAGTCGACATGAAAAATTCAATGTCATGGCCGGGATTTGAACCACGGATCTCCTGGTTTCCGTCCAGCTGCTCTTAACCTTTGAGCTACCATGGCCAACGTGCCGTCCTGATATTAAATTCTCTATTTGACTCAACTTGCCCCGGTAGACCACTAGGGGCTCTCGAATCCGAGATACACCGTTTGAGGCGACTTACTATCGTAAGTACTTAAGTCACAGGCTTCATCATTTAACTCTTATTATTTTAGTTAATTGATGGAAATTAATCATTTCTCCACACTAGCCGTATATAGGCTAAGAATCATAAGAGTGAACATGAAAAATTCAATGTCATGGCCGGGATTTGAACTACGGATCTCCTGGTTTCCGTCCAGTCGCTCTTAACCTATGTTTTAATTTATCCCTGTATAGTACATAAGAAGGTACTATGTCAACATTTATGAAAAACGGCATTATCTGTCATGTCTAATAAGTGACATTGTGGGTGCTAATTTTACAGCCCAATTCCTAAAGAGGAAGTACATAGGGAAGTGTTTTATCTGGCACATTACACTGGGGAACAAAAAAAAAATATATATTTTTATATACCCGAAACAAAATTGGCAGATTCTTATGTAAACTGATCTGCCGATTCAAAAAACGCCCCTCAAAATGCTGTATCACGTAATGTTTTTTAGGTATTCATAATTTTTTATGACAACTTACAGAAATGTGATGTGATAACTCATATTTGATTAATTGAAAATAATAGGTATTTCATTGCCAAATAACATTGAAAATAATAATAAATATTATTAATTATTATTAAATTAACACAAGATAATCATGAAAACCAATACCTGAATTATCTCAGAAGTGTTTTACTGTTGATTTTTTGTATTGACTCTCCCGTTTGAGGAACCAACAATAGTCTCCGAAAATGGCTGAATCCCAGCGATACCCTGGTAACGGCTTTCCATCTCAGAAATGTCCTGGTGAAAACGCTCACCTTGCTCATCACTTACAGCACCTAGGTTTCTAGGGAAACTAACAAGGTGAGAGTGCAAAAAGTGGATTTCAAGTGACATACGGCAACCCATTTCTTTGTAGCTCCTTAATAGTTCTGAGACTAAATTTTCAAAATTTTCTTCTTTTTTATTACCTAGGAAGTCTTCCACCACTGATTTAAATGATTTCCACGCTGCCAGTTCAACACGTTTAAGCTTTGATTCAAAAACACTGTCTTTAAGAAGTAGTCTTATTTGAGGACCGACAAATATACCTTCCTTCAATTTAGATTCACTTATTTTGGGAAAGATACTTCTTAAATACTCAAATGCACTTCCACTTTTTTCCAAACCTTTAACAAAATTCTTCAGTAACCCGAGCTTTATGTGAAGTGGGGGGAGAAGAACTTTGTTTGGGTCTACTAGAGGCACATACTTAACACTGCTTGCTCCAGGGGTATAGTCTTCCCTTTCCCCCACTCTTTCACTATAAAATGCTTGTCAGTTGCCCTACTGTCCCATAAGCACAAAAAACAGCAATATTTTGTGAAACCTCCCTGCAGTCCCGTTAGCAATGCAACCACCTTGAGGTCACTACAAATTTCCCAGCCATGATTTTGATAACTAATAGCATCTAAAATGATGGACATGGGATCGTATATCTCCTTCATTCCTATGGCATGAAATAAAGGTATTGAAGGTAGTAAATTGCCATTATGAAGCAACACTGCCTTTAAGCTGTATTTAGAAGAGTCAATGGCTATTATTTTAAATTAAGTCAATATGAGTTGGTACCATACCTCATTTCTGTAATTTTATATAAAAGAATAAGAATATCTCAAAAACGTTACGTGATACAGCATTTTCAGAGGCATTTTTGGAATCAGCGAGTCATTTTGCATAAGAGTTAGCCTATTTTGTTTCGGGTACAAAAAACGTGTTCCCTAGTGTTATCATCATGTTCTTTTCCATCCCTGTATAGGATGTGAAACATAATGGCAACACTTTTTATGAAAATGGGCATTATCTAATAAGATACATTCTGGGTGGAATACAGAAAAGCAATAGTAATATTTTTTCATATAAATGGGCCATTGTACACTGTAAAACTGAAACCTTATAACACGATAAAAATTAATGACATGGTCGCTATGAACCGCGAATCATATTCCGAGTGCTAAAAATCTCTGCAAAGTTCTGTTCATTCGTTGATCTCTTTTCTTTGCAATACATTTAATGCAAACTGGCATTATGCTCGTAACGCCATTCGCCATGGAAAATAAATAACAGTTTTGGAACGCAGCAACAGCAACTGCACCTCCCCGCTACCCCCTCCCCCAGGGTATGATGTAGGATGTAGTAGTGTTGTATGCTGTGCGATAGGGAAATTTAAAACCAAACATAAAAAAAATCGGGGCGTGGTCGCGGTCGGCAATCGTAACAAGAGGTTATTTCTGTATTGACGTTTTCACAATGTTCAATAATATTGAATTATGCATGAAGACCACGGGGGTTGCGGATGCTGAGGGGTAGAGGGACAAGCAACGATTGATGCGCGCGAGAGTCCAGCCACAGTTTGCGAGATTTTATATGCTCGTGTGATGTAGGGTACAACATCTCCCGCTTCTCTTTTATTTTTTTATAAACTCTCTCATCCCTCTCTACCCCCACCCGTAGCCACCATTACGTATGATGAGGGTGGTGATGAGGGTGGAACCACAACGTGTGCATGCGTGTGTGTGAGTGATGATGGCAGGATATTCCTGGTTTTCCATAGGCTTTTTAGCGCGCACACACACACACACACACACACACACACACACACACACACGCGCGCGCGCGCGCGCGCGCGCTCTCCACATCGCATTTTGGATAGTTAAAATTATGTTCTAATACAGATTCAATAACAAGGATGAGAGCTCATTCAATTTATTCCATTACGTGTTCGAGAGGACCATACAAAAGCTTTTCACTTGGATAGGTATGTTTACCTAATTTAGCTTTTTTATATTATTAGCTTTTTATAGGCACCAGGTAATGAACATGGCTTGTTTTTACTTTCCCTACAATGTACAATACTGCATTCCACTAAACAATTCCTGCCTGTCGCACATTCAAGAGACCCGAGTCCCATTCTCAGTTATCTACATAAGGTTTTTACTGGGGCTTACCCTTATCCTGGAAGATGAGCAGATAACTAAGCTCTATGGACCCTATGCTGCTTTAAGCAACGTTCCTTTACTCAACCTCATAATTTTGATGGTACTTCTCAAAATAGTCTCCCCTGCATGCGATGCACTTGTCCCAACGTTTCTTCCAGTATTCAAAAATATTCTGGAAAACATTTTAGAGAGATCCTTCAAAATCGCCTCCGCAGCCTTCACCACTGCTTCTGATGATGCATAATGCCTCCCACAAAGGCGTTTCTTCAAGTTAGGGAATAGAAAAAAGTCACTTGGGGCTAAATTCGGACTGTAGGGAGGGTGATGGATGCACTTCACGTTGATTTTTGCAAGATATTCAGCAACAACATTGGGAAAATGCGGCCGCGCATTATCGTGGTGCAGCATGCAGCCTGCTTCATGTAAATGTGGCCTTTTACGCCTAATATGGACTTACAATGTTTTTATATTGTATTGTATTTATTTCATCCTTTGGAACATAATACATATGTTATAGGATACGTCAGTTCAAGATACAAAGATAAATATAAAAAGTTACATAAGACTAAAAACTGTAACAGATATAGGATCCAACAAAAGTCTAAAGTAGAAAAAGCAAATAAATATTGTCAATAGATTGTTGGTTACAATTTCTGACATAGTCAATTCTTCATCATTAATACTACTTGTACATAGTCAATTCTACAACATTAGAATCTAATTTACAGAGTCAATTACAGCATTAGAAACTAATTCTACACATGATCCCTTAATCAGCTTAATGAATTTATCACTTTTAAGTATAATTAAAGCTGCAATGTCATAATTCATTTAAGTTATATAAACATTTATTTATGAGGAAAGCCTTTAACTTCCATTTAAATTGCTGTTTTGAGGTGCTAGCTATTGATTTAATATCAGATGGCAGTTTATTGTAAAGCTTAATTCCTAGTATATGTACATCCTTTTGAGAGACAGTTTTAATTACACTATCTCTATAGTAATTCATATTGGTTATGGTGTTATGTTCATGTACCTGACACTTGTCCACAAATAAACATTATAGCTGTATAAGCATACAGAGAGTAGATGGTGATTATTTTTTTATTCATAAAGGTATCCCTGCAAGATTCTCTTGCTTTTAGATTATACATGACCCTAACACACTTTATTGGTAAATAAGCAGTTTATCCATGTGTGTTTTGGCTGCTGAACCCCATATTTCAGGACATCCCCGTAGTATTTTACAGTTACTGATGTGTGTGCATGTACAACATGCTGATATTCCATGAATATCAAAGAATGAGATGACCATAACTTTCCCATCAAAAGCAACCGCTTTTGCTTTTTTGGGGGGTTGGTGATGAAGGAGATTTGCACACTGAGCTTTGCTGTTTGCTCTCAGTATCAAAATGATATAGCCAAGCTTCATCAGTAGTGAAACTCCGGATCTTGGGAACCAGGAGTACCAACAATGAAACTAGTACGGCGTGTTTGTTTCACATTAAGCTATCAGAATATAATAAGACTGAATTTTATTGCGAAAAATTTTGACCGTAAAAAAATTATGATCATTCTTTATTGAACAGCCGTGGTATATATATAACAGAGGCCTGGATACATTCCCAGGCGAACGCAAAGTGAGATTTATGGTAGAGAACACGGCGCTGGGACGGGTTTTCTCCGAAATCTGCGGTTTCATACCGCCATCATTCCAACTTTACTATCATTCAACTCGCCCTCATTCTGTAATCCACTTCTCTCATCCTCACACCAGGCCTCGGACTGATCACCCATCATGGTTTTGTATCTCATCCAAAGCTTCGGTCCCTCTGACCCGATTTTATGAGATAGAGGAACAAGAATCTCCTAACACCACGATAAGTGGTATACTAGGGATAAGATGAAGAACATGAAGAAATAGCATTACATCGCCAGAAACATTAGTGGAAATTAATTGCTCTTTCACACTAGCCGTGAGTAGACTAAGATTTGGATAGGTAGTCAGACTGAAAAATTCAATGCCATAGCCCGTACTGATCCCCTGGTCTCCATTCAGTTGCTCTTAACTATTGAGCTACCATGGTCAACATGCTAGCATTACATTAAATTTTCCAATTTACTGTTCTGAATTGAATGTCCTGAAAACATTGCAAGTCCATATCAAGCACAAAAGACCACATTTCCTTAATCAGGCTGTATGCTGCACCACGATAATGCGCGGCCGCATATTGCCATGTTGTTGCTGAATATCTTGCGAAAATGAACGTGAAGTGCATCTCTCATCCTCCCTATAGTGCCAAGTAACTTTTTCTATTCCCTAATTTGAAAAAATGTCTTCGTGGGAGGCATTATCCATCATCAGAAGCAGTGGTGAAGGCTGCGGAGGCGATTTTGAAGGATATCTCAAAATAGTTTCCAGCATATCTTTGAAGACTGGCAGAAAAGCTGGAACAAGTGCATCGCATTCAGGGGAGACTATTTTGGGAAGGACCATCAAAATTATGAGGATGAGTAAAGGTACGTTGTTAAAAAAAAAAAAAAAAAAAAAAAAAAAAAAAGGAAATTGTGATTATTCTTTATTGAACAGCCACCGTGCATCTTCCGACGTTAAGTCATATCGGACGATGAATGAAATTGGTGAAATTATGCTCAAATGAGTTCGGGATCCATGGAGCTTAGAGCTACCCGACATTCATCTTGAAGGATAAGTGAAAATCCCGAAAAAAAACCTTATCCAGGTAACTCACCCTTACCGAGATTCAAACTCGGGACCTCTTGAACTTGAGACAGACACACTATCATCTACACTACCGAGGTAGGCCTAGACCGCCTTGGTGAGAGTCAAGCGGTCTAACCACTCGACCTCGGCGCGGCCTCAAGGCTAGCATATACCAACTGTAAAGCTCTTGTATTTAAGACTGTATATACACTTAAATTAAATTTGGAAAAGCTTATTAGATTAACATGAAACATAAAGGAAAATTAGCTTCCATAACAATAGAGAAGGTAATGTGAATGTATGACTGTTCCTCCATTACTGGTCGTTTCATAAAGCGATAAAACACGTAACACGTATAAAATGTGTTGCACTCGATATCAACACTTCATTCTTCATTCTTACATGATTTGAGCCCCCTTGATCTCCCCCTCCCCCAAATACTTTCGTAAAAGGTCAGTGTGTGTGATGTGTGCGTGTGTGTACGCGTGCGCACGCGCTTTTGACGTGACTCACTGCGTGGGCGAGTGAGTGGGTGTATGCGTGTGAACTGCATAGGCTAACTCTAAGAGAAATTTTGGATAAACTTACAGCATTTAAGCAATGTTTCAAAGGCAGAGGATTTACACAAAAAAAAAAACAAAAAAAAAACAAAAAAAACTCCATTTCCTCAAACAAGTGGAGAGTTTTATGAATGTTTTCTTAAAAATATCTTTAACAATATTCAGTAAAATATATTAAGGTATCTTACATGAAAAAAAACATCTATATTTCCAGGGAAAACCCTATGCAGTCCTTTTTTGCAAGGAAATTTAGATAATCTCGCATTTATATAATTCTACGGGATTGACAAAAACGAACTACATAGGATGTAGATCTATTTAAAAAGAAACAATTTATTTAAAGTATTTTGTTTGCGCTAGCCATTTTCGAAATATACGTTATTAATGACCCAAGTTCTTCTGTAGTAGTTATTCTTTTAAGATGCTGTCAATTTATCAGTTGTGTTCTCCTATCCCCGTAGGGAAGGAGATCCGACCCCTTCAGCTGCCGTGGTGCGAGCGCTGCCGACCCCTAGCACTCGTGGTACCTCTGACGTTACTAGAGGAATCTTGGGCTGAACATTCGTGCCCCTACCTGATAGGGAGTTGTTTGGATTGGGTTGGACTCGAGGGGGCAGTGGTTCCCGATACCCGTGTGAGATCGGGTAAGTCTCCGGACGGAGTTGAGGGAAGCCATTAATATTCCCGCGTACTAGCCTGCAGAGCTAGTAGAAGGTGTGCTAGATCACCAGGCGGCCCCACCGAGGTCATATCGGTAGCCTTCCGATTTTGGTGTTGGCGCGCGTAAGTGGCGTATCCACTTCCATCCCGTCTTGAGTCCAAAGGACCAGATGGGGGGGTGGCTTGTTAGTCTCTAGGTCTTGCCCTATGGAAAGCCCCAGGGAGGCGCCCTTCTGGGGCAGCTCGGTAACTCCCTGGTTGAAGGAGGCCCGGGTGTTAAGACATACGGGTCCGGGACTAATTGAAGTAGAACCTCTGCAGTTAATGTGTGTTTTCCTATTCTCGTAGAGGAGGGGATCCGTCCCCTTCAGCTGACGTGGTGCGGGCGCTGTGGACCCCTAGCACTCGTGGTACCTCTCATTTTACTAGAGGAACCTCGGGCCGAACATTCGATCCCCTCCCTTAATGGGAGTTGTTCGGATTGGGTTGGACTCGAGGGTGCAGTGTGTTCCCGACACCCGTGGGAGATCGGGTAACTACGGCCAGCCTTCGGCCACCCGGAGCTGGCAGAGGGTTGTCTAAAAGTGCCGGTTACTAGCCTGTATAGCTTGTAGGTGTGCCAGATCACCAGGCGGCCCCACCGAGGTCATATCGGTAGCCTTCCGATTTTGGTGTTGGCGCGCGTAAGTGGCGTATCCACTTCCATCCCGTCTTGAGTCCAAAGGACCAGATGGGGGGGTGGCTTGTTAGTCTCTAGGTCTTGCCCTATGGAAAGCCCCAGGGAGGCGCCCTTCTGGGGCAGCTCGGTAACTCCCTGGTTGAAGGAGGCCCGGGTGTTAAGACATACGGGTCCGGGACTAATTGAAGTAGAACCTCTGCAGTTAATGTGTGTTTTCCTATTCTCGTAGAGGAGGGGATCCGTCCCCTTCAGCTGACGTGGTGCGGGCGCTGTGGACCCCTAGCACTCATGGTACCTCTCATTTTACTAGAGGAACCTCGGGCCGAACATTCGATCCCCTCCTTCGGGAGTTGTTCGGATTGGGTTGGACTCGAGGGTGCAGTGTGTTCCCGACACCCGTGGGAGATCGGGTAACTACGGCCAGCCTTCGGCCACCCGGAGCGGGCAGAGGTTTGTCTAAAAGTGCCGGTTACTAGCCTGTATAGCTTGTAGGTGTGCCAGATCACCAGGCGGCCCCACCGAGATCATATCGGTAGCCTTCCGATTTTGGTGTTGGCGCGCGTAAGTGGCGTATCCACTTCCATCCCGTCTTGAGTCCAAAGGACCAGATGGGGGGGTGGCTTGTTAGTCTCTAGGTCTTGCCCTATGGAAAGCCCCAGGGAGGTGCCCTTCTGGGGCAGCTCGGTAACTCCCTGGTTGAAGGAGGCCCGGGTGTTAAGACATACGGGTCCGGGACTAATTGAAGTAGAACCTCTGCAGTTAATGTGTGTTTTCCTATTCTCGTAGAGGAGGGGATCCGTCCCCTTCAGCTGACGTGGTGCGGGCGCTGTGGACCCCTAGCACTCATGGTACCTCTCATTTTACTAGAGGAACCTCGGGCCGAACATTCGATCCCCTCCCTTAATGGGAGTTGTTCGGATTGGGTTGGACTCGAGGGTGCAGTGTGTTCCCGACACCCGTGGGAGATCGGGTAACTACGGCCAGCCTTCGGCCACCCGGAGCTGGCAGAGGGTTGTCTAAAAGTGCCGGTTACTAGCCTGTATAGCTTGTAGGTGTGCCAGATCACCAAGCGGCCCCACCGAGGTTATTCGGTAGTCTTCCCTGCGGGGTTGACGCGCATAAGTGGCGTATCCAGTTCCATCCCGTCTTGAAGTTGTCGTTGGGGGGGAGGCTTTTTAGGCTGAAGGTGTTTGTTTATGTATTACGGGAAGAGTAATGTTGCTAAACATTTGAATATTGCTAATCTGAGTATATAACGAAACGTGTAATTCAACTTTTTTTCGAAAATTAGTTAAGAATAACACTAGGGATCACGATTTTTGTACCCGAAACAAAATAGGCTAATTCCTATGCAAAATGACTCGCTGATTCCAAAAATGCCTCTGAAAATGCTATATCACGTAACGTTTTTGAGATATTCTTATTCTTTTATATAAAATTACAGAAATGAGGTATGATACCAACTCATATTGACTTAATTTAAAATGATAGCCATTTTATTATTAAATAATATTTTTATACCTGTAAGGAATATGAATACTATTCGAAATAACTAGAACAAATTTTCCAACATGTAAGATTTATCAGTAAAATTAATTTTAGAGTCTACTATAAAAATCGTATTTGCATGGGTGTGCCCAACTCAAGTTGACAAACTACTGATGCAGGATTTCATAACTTATCACGAAGACCTAAATACATCTTATTTTGTTTTCTCTAATGGAAAAGATTCCTATCTTAAGCCTTTAGGTTCACAGATAACACCCCTTGATCACGCTCCTCTAGTCCTAAGTAAATAAACAGATGTGTTAACTTGAGTGCTCCTCTGGGTGGTCTGGTTTTCATCTGTATTGGTTTTTTCTTTGAGTTCATATTCAGCTGTGAAAGTTTATTCGCAGTGCTAATAATAGGTTAGATATGAATAAGAGCAGGCGTAGGAAATGTACTAATTATCCAAATAACTTTTGTTATGTGAGTGGACAATTCACCGCTAAATCACAACGAAAAAAATAACAAGTATTACTAAAACAGCATATTCATTAAACTTTGATTGTGCCCTTGGTGATCAAGATAAGGATTTTTCTCCCCATGTTTGCTGCATATCGTGCAAAACTGGTCTTAATCAATGGCTAAACGGTAAACGCAAATCTATGCCTTTTGCTGTGCCTATGGTGTGGAGAGAACAATCTAACCATTTAAATGACTGCTATTTTTGTAATACACATTTTACAGTTGTGTCTAGAAAAAATAAGTCGAGTGACAAATATCCAAGTGTTCCATCAGCAATAAGACCAGTTCCTCATAGTGAAGATCTTCCGGTGTCTGATCCTGCGAAAGCATGGGTTGAAGAATATGATGTATCAAGTTCAAATCATGATGTAGATGACAGTGAACCCTCAACATCCCAAGACCCTACGTATCAATGTGAACGAAGTGAAGAAAGACATTTTGTTTCTCAAGAAGAACTAAGTGACCTAATTCGTGATTTGAAACTAGGTAAAAAGGAGTCAGATTTACTGGGTTCCAGGCTACAGGAGTGGAATTTCCTGGCAAAAGAGACTAAAATAACACTTTACCGACCTCGACATAAACAGTACTCACAGTATTTAACAACGAAAGACATGTGTTTCTGTGTTAATTTTAATGGTTTAATGAAGGAATTGGGTATAAAGCATTGTGTTGAAGATTGGCGCCTCTTTATTGACTCTTCTAATTACAGCTTAAAGGCAGTGTTGCTTCATAATGGCAATTTACTACCTTCAATACCTTTATTTCATGCCATAGGAATGAAGGAGACATAATTCCATGTCCATCAGTTTAGATGCTATTAGTCATCAAAACCATGGCTGGGAAATTTGTAGTGACGTCACGGTAGTTGCACTGCTAACGGGACTGCAGGGAGGTTTCACAAAATATTGCTGTTTTCTGTGCTTATAGGACAGTAGGGCAACTGGCAAGCATTTTATAGTGAAAGAGTGGGGGAAAAGGGAAGACTATACTCTTGGAGCAAGCAGTGTTAAGTATGTACCTCTAGTAGAACCAAACAAAGTTCTTCTCCCTCCACTTCACATAAAGCTCGGGTTAATGAAGAATTTTGTTAAAGGTTTGGACAAAAGTGGAAGTGCATTTGAGTATTTAAGAAGTATCTTTCCCAAAATAAGTGAATCTAAATTGAAGGAAGGTATATTTGTCGGTCCTCAAATAAGACCACTTCTTAAAGACAGTGTTTTTGAATCAAATCTTAAACGTGTTGAACTGGCAGCATGGAAATCATTTAAATCAGTGGGAAGGCTTCCTGGGCAATAACAAAGAAGAAAATTATGAAACTTTAGTCTCAGAACTATTAAGAAGCTACAAAGAAATAGGTTGGCGTATGTCACTTAAAATCCACTTTTTGCACTCTCGCCTTGATAGTTTCCCTACAAACCTAGGAGCTGTAAGTGTTGAGAAAGGTGAGAGTTTTCACCAGGACATTTCTGAGATGGAAAGACGTTACCAGGGTCGCTGGGATGCAGCCATGTTGGGAGATTATTATTGGCTCCTCAAACGGGAGAGTACATGTCAATAAAAAAAAAAAAAAAAAAAAAAAAAAAAAAAAAAAAAACAGTGAAACACTTCTGAGATAATTCAGGTATGTGGTTTTTATCATTATCTTGTGCTTATTTATTTTAATAATAATTAATAATTATTTTCAATGTTTGGCAATAAAATACCTATTATTTTCAATTAATCAAATATGAGTTATCACATCGCATTTCTGTAAGTTTTCATAACGAATTATGAATACCTAAAAAACGTTACGTGATACAGCATTTTGAGGGGCATTTTTTGGATCAGCAGATCAGTTTATATTTATAATCGACACGTCTTCAAAACTGAAGGTTGGAGTTGTTTCACAATAGAATTTACTTTGCTACAGAAACAATTTAACGAAGCACAGTTCACTGAAATGAGTTTTAGCATACAACAGGCATATACAGATATCGCTCTGACAGCTTCAGCATATGGCTTTGGATGAGTTTATCCCCTGCATTAGACACAGAAATTAGTTCTCAATCAACAGCTGACTGTTTCTAACGTGACTACAATAGCACGTAGCATTATGGTATTAACGAGTGCCCTATGTTAGCTATACTATAAAATAAATGACGAGCAAACTTTACCCAAAGACTGTCCTTAGAGCATTTAAAAGTGATGCGTCATCTTCACATAATATCTCTAATTACCATCATTTTTAAAGGTTTATGGTCCTTTAACCGGTTAGTTCATATAGGACGGTGAAAGAAATTGGTGAAATTGTGCTCAACTCAGCCCAAAGACTATACAGCTTAGAGTTATCTGACATTTGCCTTTCAAGATAAGGGAAAAATCTGATCCAGGTAACTGACCGACATTCGAAGTCGGAACCTCCTGAATGTGGGGGAGACCCATTAGCAATACATCACAAAAATAGCCAAGGATGCACCCAATATTTACTGACACAATTTCATCGGAAGTATACGCCTTCAGGCCCGGTGAACCCTTGCCTTTCCCCACAAAAAGATACATTAGAAAAGGTTCTGTGTGGTGTGTGTGTGTGTGTCTGTGTGTGTCTGTGTGTGTCTGTGTGTGTCTGTGTGTGTCTGTGTCTGTGTGTGTCTGTGAGTGTCTGTGTGTGTCTGTGTGTGTCTGTATGTGTCTGTATGTGTGTGTCTGTATGTGTCTGTATGTGTGTGTCTGTATGTCTCTGTGTGTGTATGTGTGGGTGTGTGTATGTGTGGGTGTGGGTCTGTGTGTGTGTCTGTGTGTGTGTGTCTGTGTGTCTGTGTGTCTGTGTGTGTCTGTGTGTCTGTGTGTGTCTGTATGTGTCTGTATGTGTGTGTCTGTATGTGTCTGTATGTGTGTGTCTGTGTGTGTCTCTGTGTGTATGTGTGTATGTGTGGGTGTGTGTATGTGTGGGTGTGGGTGGGTGTGTGTGTGTCTGTGTGTGTGTGTCTGTGTGTGTGTCTGTGTGTGTGTCTGTGTGTGTGTCTGTGTGAGTCTGTCTGTGTGTCTGTATGTGTGTGTCTGTATGTGTGTGTCTGTATGTGTGTGTCTGTATGTGTGTGTATGTGTGGGTGTGTGGGTGTGTGTGGGTGTGTAGGTGTGTGGGTGTGTGGATGTGTGGGTGTGTAGCAGTTTGTCATAAAAATGAGAAATTCGTTAAATATTGAACTTCGTATTTAAGTTCTCTATCCTCTAAGGATATGACATGATCTTCAAAAAAATTATTTCAACTCAAACCACATACATTTATATGAAAATTGGTTTTGAAAATTCTGATTTTTTCAACATTTGTTTTTAACTATTTTGATTAAAATGATGTGACTGTTGTGGGTTCGTATAATTAAAAGTTCGTAGACCATCAGTCTACCAAGGTCGATCACATAACAGTGACAGCAGATTACATCCTTAGCTCTCGTTACAACAACACAGCTGGCTATCTCTCATTTCACAACTAACTCTTTGCGAGTCGTCACGTCCTTAAATACCTATTTCGTAAATTCGAGATGGTTCTAAAGTCAGCCAGAACCCAAAAAATCTATCAGTCCAGAAATTCCCGGAAGAATAAAGAAACCAAATATTCTATCACATTCTACAAGCCTAATTTAATCTATGCCGGCAATTCCTTTACCTCAGTTATCGCCGGCGCTTATTTACAATAGCCGCGCTATCATTAACTGCTTAGCAAGACTCATTAGCATGAAACTTTATCCGCCGACTGTTTTCTTGCTTGTGCCGAAACTTTTATGCCTGCTGCCGTCATAATATATATGTTTAATATATTTTCATTGCAAATGAAATGATCTTCAATCTTCTAGGAATAGTCTAAATTACCTTCATTCAGAATAATCTTTGACGATCTATGTCAGGGGAAGAAAGGTAGTGGCGGTGTGCCGTCAGCTCTGACCACCAAATATGTCCCCGATCGAAAGGCAGGTTAGCACGTGACGTCACCACGCTGATTTCTGCTGCCCAAGAGGAAAGAAATAGTTTGATATGTTGGGGTTCCGACAGTGCGGGAAAGACAGGAAACTATCCGATATTAATAATATGTAAAGCTTACATCTTGTGTGTTGTAATATTATTGCAGACTGCTTTAATTATATAATTGGTCACAGTTTGTAAACAATCACATTTTATGAAAGGGCAGAGCCAGACTGAAAAATGCAATGCCATAGCTGGGATTTGAACCACGGATCTTCTGGTTTCCGTCCAGCCGCTCTAAACCATTTGAGCTACTATGGCCAACGTGCCAACATGACATTAAACCGCTAGGAGTTCTCAACCACGAGGAGTTCTCAGCCACGAGGAGTTCTCAACCATGAGGAGTTCACTAGTTCTCCTGGTTTACAGGGAGAAACACGAGTCAGTTGGAGAATTTAATGTCATGTTGGCACGTTGGCCATAGTAGCTCAATGATTTAAAGCGGCTAGACGGAAACCAGAAGATCCGTGGTTCAAATTCCGGCTATGGCATTGAATTTTCAGACTGGCTCTACCCTTTCATAGTGCGTCCTACACACGGCTAGTGTAAAAGAAAAATTAATTTCCATTAATTGTACCTAATAGTGGTTAACTATAAAGCCCGGGTCTTAAAGTACTTACAGCATAGTAAGTCGGCATTAAGGTAGTTGTCTCATGTGTTTATGAGATCTCATAGTGGTTTACCGGGAAAAATATGAGTCAGTTCGAGAATTTAATGCCATATCCGGGCCTTAAAGTACTTACAGCATAGTAAGTCGCCATTAAGGTAGTTGTCTCATGTGTTTATGAGATCTCATAGTGGTTTACCAGGAGAAATATGAGTCAGTTCGAGAATTTAATGCCATACCCGGGCCTTAAAGTACTTACAGCATAGTAAGTCACCATTAAGGTAGTTGTCTCATGTATTTATGAGAACTCCTATTGGTTTACCGGGAGAAATACGAGTCATTTGGAGAATTTAATGTTGGCACGTTGGCCATAGTAGCTCAAATGGTTAGAGCGGCTGGACGGAAACAAGAAGATCCGCAGTTCATATCCCGGGTATGCCATTGAATTTTTCAGTCTCGCTTTACCCTTTCATAATGCGTCCTACACACGGCTAATGTGAAAGAACGATTTCCAATTCAAAGAACATTTCCAATCACAGTTTAGCTCTGTGCTTTGAGAAAATATATAAAACTTCAACTCGTAGTTTATCTGGAAGTCAGGCATATTATAAAGTAAATAAAATAAAACAAAGGAATTTTCTCTGCAAATTAGAGGAGACCCATTCATAAAAAATTACGTGGACATTTTCCGACATCAATGTCAGAAAGTAATGTCTGGGAAATTTGTAATCGAAGGCTGCATGTTCGATTCTTATCCGACAAGGTACTTCGGGGTTTGAACTTAGCCAATTTCATAACAGAAAAAAAAATTGTTTGCACACATATGTCGAGCCGAACATACACAATGTCCGTGCGGTAAGTGAATATAACCTCAGAAATCCGGTTTAGCGGACATTCTTGTAAAAATCAGCCAAGTCTTTCTTGTGTGTATATTTGTCCTTCAATAAATCGTCAAATTTTAAATTTAACAATTCCATTTGGTACGTTACAGCTACATTGTAGTCATCGAGTGTACTGCAGCTGACTGAACCCTCAGATTCTGTACTCATAGCGCCATTTATAGAAGCAACTTGATATTACACGACACTTGCCTGACGTCACACGCACTGTAGGCCTCGCTCCCGACTGAAATATGTCACAACTTACGAACTTGTCTTCCTCTGATCTATGACAATCTTACTTTAAAAATGTTGATGTTAAACAATAGAATATACATCGAGTGGATTATTCTTGAGTTAATGGCTTTCGAGGTACTTCTTGTTGACTTTATATTTGAAATATTCATATGTCTTAACAAGTGAAGTAATTGGTTTTCCTTGTCTCTTTCTCCTAGTCGAAAAAATAGGACCAATAGCGACCAGCTCTCAAAATATTTGACTATCATTTAAGAATATTTAATTCCTCTGTAACTGCTAAACCTACTGCTTAGAAATATGTAGATAACAGAATAATTTGTACAAATATTATCTTCGTTAACATGAAGTAGATAGAACATTAAAACTATAAGAATAACTTGTGTAGCATGTAAGAGAAGGTCATGAGACTAACAAATGAGATGTTTTCCTCTCAGCTACATATTTATCCAAATAAACAAACATTTCTAATAGTTTCACTGTACATTTGTTGTAACTGCAAAAAGGACAAAGGACACCTGTTCTGTAACATGAGATTAAAGTTTAACAGTTTCTAACAGCAGCTAACAAATAGCTAGATGTTACTCCTATCCAATAATAACATAAAGTATTGTTGAGAGGAAAATAATTGTGGTTAACAATGGCTAAAAAACGATGCACTTTCAGTGCTTCTTGATCATACCCAAAACGTTTCGTGGTAGCTTTTATTCTTAAGCGTTTAACAGTTTAAAATTCCGCAATATTTCCAGGATATCGCAACCAATAAAAGAATAGGAACCAGATTGTAGAAACAATTACAAGGTTTTGAATAAATGAAACAAAACATCCATCTTGGAAATGAATAATACCCAAGAAATTAGTCAACTTTTGCACAAGTAACTGCCCTTTGCCCTATTACCTTAAAGTTATTGCGGCAAACCCGCATACAAGTATTAAATTGATTGGGTTCTAATTGAAGCTATGATTTCTCTTATCATCAGGTGAATGGTTGTAGGAAATGGATTTTGGTGGTTGTTGGCTACTCAGTCGTATTAGTAACACTTTGTTTGTTGTAGAATTATTTGGTTCAATACTTACTAAGTTTGCTTATAGACTTGTATCAGTGACCACCTGTTAGTAAAATTCCTAACATAAATTCAGTTTTACTTGAAACCCTGGATTACTTGTTTAAAGTTACCTCCGCGTGGTTTCTATTTCTCCTTTATACGGCGACTATTTTGCTCTAATAAACTTCTAGTGCTGCTTCCACTTATGCTGGTTGCGCTATTCTTAACTTCCCTACTTATAATTCTTCGCTTCTCTTCTTAACGCGCATGAACACGTCCTTCCTGTCGTAGTATCACCTTTTAAGTAAGTTTTTCTTACTTCATGATTCAGTTCGAACCTTATTCTGATCCCTTCTCTAACTTTATCACATGACCAAAGTAGCTCATCCTTCTCAAATGTTACATTATTATTGGTTTCTCATTTATTTCGAATTTTCGCATTGGTTTGCAAAACTCATTTAGCTCATTGACGTTCAGCCCACCCTGAGTTGGGGAACGCCTACCCTGAGTTATTTGTAACGGTATGCATCGTTATCAAATCAGCGAAGTAAATCCCTTTAGCGTTCATGCTCAACTGCATTTTGAAACCCTTTTGTCCCAACACATTCCTGGCTGGGAGTATTCTATAGTTCTTAGACATTGAACTTTTCCTAGCACAAAGAAGATAACGGTCCTCCCTTCCTGTCTCTCCGACATGTACCGATTTTTACAAGAAAATTTTCTCTTCCTTGCCTGGATGCTAGGATGTATGTTATATTAAATTACATTCTTCCCTTCTTATTCTTTAAGTCAACTGCTATTTTAATCTTTACTCTATCCATTCTAATTTCATGTTATTATAACAAGATTTTTATATTAGTTTAGCAAATCATTTTTATTAATTTATATTCTTTTTTAATTATCTGATTTCGATTAATTCGCCGCCTCCTAAACGCTGCCTGATACTGCGGTTACAGTAGGCTAGCGTCACTGATAACCAGCAAGGAGTAATGTTTATGTTTTCGTAGCCAGTGCGTCACATGAACTTTTGAGGTTCACACACCAGTGGTTCCTGCACTGCCTAATCACAAAATCATGTAATATTTAATTCTGCATAAAACTATAACTAACAGAACTTCGAAGCTGAGACACCGAAATTCGGAATAGTTATGTTATAAACTACGTAACGGCTATAATTATTCGGTGTCGCTTTGAAACAACCTATAAATGAAACCGACTATTTAATTTATTTCAATTTTCTTGCAAAGCTACATTTATATGTGCTTATAGGGGAACACCTAATTAATATTAATATTTTAAAGAGATTATATAAAATAAAACGGAGAAAATAAGGAAGAAACAATGTAAGAGATGATAAATGAATATTAGAGTAATGTAGAAAGAACTATAATTATGATGCAGATATCACTATTGCATTATGTTATGTTATGAATAATGAATGTAATATAAGAACATTAGGCAGACCTACGATAAATATTGTAAAGGAAGCTGGCTAAAAGATAAAGCAGCCAGGTTGTACAAAGGTGGGTCAAAATGTAATGCCTCCTATTTTTGTCCTTAAATAAGTAAGTTATGAGAAAACTTTGAATTTGGCGCAATTTCTCAAACCTTCTTCTCCAATCCCCTGCAGTAGTAACTTCCTAGGTCAACAGGTGGCAACACTGCATTCTCTTGCAAAATGGCTGACATTGACATTCGTATTAGACAGCGTTCTGTGATTGAATTTTTGACTGCGGAAGGTGAAGCGCCAATTCGCATTCACGAAAGGCTAAAAAATGTGTATGGTGATGCAACGGTGGATGTCAGCACTGTTAGACGATGGGTTCGTCGCTGTAACCAAGCTGAAGGGCAAACACCATTGGCAGATGAAAAGCGAAGCGGCAGGCCGGTGACTGCAATGACTCCATGTAACATTCAGCGAGTCGATGACATTCCTGGTGATCTCCGGCTAACAACAGATGAATTGTGTCGCATTAGCTCCCTTAGTAAAAACAGTAATGACGATTATTCAACAACTGGGTTACTCAAAAGTTTGTTCACGTTGGGTACAAAGAATGTTAACCGCCCAAAACAAAGAAACAAGGAAAACAATAGCCTCCGAACACTTGCAGCGCTTCAGTTTGCAGGGAGAGGAGTTTCTGGGAAAAAGTTGTTACTGGAGACGAAACGTGGGTTCATTTTTTTGAACCTGAATCAAAGAGGCAGTCAATGGAATGGCATCACACAACGTCACCGTGAAAAAAAAAAAAAAAAATTCAAAACTCAGCGTTCGGCAGGGAAAGTTATGGTGACAGTGTTTTGGGATGCAGAGTGTGTGCCTTATGATTTATTTCTTGAAGCAGAGATGCATAATAAATTCTGTCCAATACGTTAGAACTCTCAAAATGCTGAACGAACGTCTTCTCCGATTTCGCTCAACAAAACTATGGCGCATGTTCTTCTTTTGCATGACAATGCAAGACCACACACCAGCCGTTACACCACTGCAGAAATTGAGAAGTTGGGATGGCAAGTCTTACCTCACCCCACATACAACCCTGACCTGGCACCATCAGACTTCCATCTGTTTGGGCCACTAAAGGAAGCTCATCGTGGGATTCATTTTGAAGATGAGGAGGCTGTGAAAACGTCCGTACGTCAATGCCTTAGGAAGTAAGACCGTGTGTTTTACCACACTGGAATATATGCCCTAGTTAAAAGACGGACCTAAAATCTGTACTAAGACAACGGAAGCCACGTGGAAGAAGAGCCCTTTCATAACACATTAACCCCCGCATGGTGTCAGCTCTGGTAAAAAAAAAATATATATCTGGCGTCATTTTTTACACCAAAGTGATTCTAACAATTATGTGGATAAACTGTCAAATATTTCCACAAAAATAATGATTTTATTTTGAGAGCAAAGTACATCCTTTAAATCAAAACTCCATTGTTATAAACTATATAAGTTATGTATTACCAAGTCTGAAATATGAAAACATGTACATGTTTTAGTTCCTGCAAGTGTGGTATTGTGTTTCTCTGACTGTTGGCGGGTTACCTCTGCGAAGTCGTTATGGCAACTTTAAAAGAACAAAGTGTGTGTGTGTGTGTGTGTGTGTGTGTGTGTGTGTGTGTGTGTGTGTGTGTGTGTGTGTGTGTGTGTGTGTGTGTGTGAGTGAGTGAAATTCCGTTTCCTGCTTAAAAAACTGCAACGGAGACACACCAAATGCTTCAGGAAGCTTTCCAGGAGGATGCTATGAGCCGCACACAGGTTTTCGAGTGGTTTGGGCGCTTTAAACGTGGTGAGATGTGTGTTGAAGACCAAGCTCGTTCTGGACGCCCTTCAACATCGCAAAATGAGAAGAACATTGAAAAGGTCCGCCAAAAGATCAACCAGGATCGTTGCCAAACGATCGACCAAATTTCAGCAGCGACAGGAATGAGTTGGAGCTCGTGCCAGCGGATTTTGAGGGAGGAATTGCACATGAGACGTGTTGCTGCTAAATTTGTTCCGCGCCTTCTCACACAGGAGTACAAAACCATCCGCATGAATGTGTGTCAGGACTTGAAAACAGAGATTGAACGTGATCCGAACTTCTTGACCAAAGTCATTACAAGGGTTGAGAGTTGGTGTTACGGTTATGACCCAGAAACCAAGCAAGCATCAAGCCAGTGGAGGACTCCCAACTCTCCCAGACCAAAACAAGCAAGGCAAGTAAGGTCAAATGTGAAGACGGTGATCACTGTATTTTTTGTTATTCGTGTAATTGTGCATTGGGAATTCGTACCCCCTGGCCAGACTGTTAACCAGAATTTTTACTTGGATGTTTTAAGGCATCTGCGAGGGGATGTGAGGAGGGAACACCCGGAACTTTGGCGATCAGGTGACTGGTTTCTGCATCACGACAACGCTCCAGTACACACGGCCTTACAAGCGACCCGCTATTTGTCATCTCAGAGGTGGTCTGTCGTTCCCCGCGCTCTGTATTCGCCGGACCTAGCCCGGTGCGACTTTTTCCTATTTCCACGAATGAAAAGAACGCTAAAAGGGGAGCGTTATGACGATGTGGAGGCGGTAAAAACAGCTTTGCAAAGGGCAATGGGCAATATCAAACTTGAAGAATTCCAAACATGCCTCCAACAGTGGGAAAAGAGACTTGACAAGTACATCGCATGTAATGGAGAGCATTTCTAAGGTGACTGAAGTAGTTTTGTAAAAAGATTCATCAATAAAATTTTTATGACAACAATCCGGTTTCTTTTGTGTCCCCACAAAATGCTCATTTACCTCACAATGTATAACATTAATTTTTTGTTATGATGTGCATTATCATTTTATAAAATATCCTGTTATAAATAAATAATTTATAAATAAATAATTTAAATAAATATTTTATATCCTGTTATAAATAAACTTGTACTAATTCTTCAGTTGAAATGATGAACACTCATTGCACAACTCTTACTCTTGCATGTTCTTTGCAGGTTAATTTGTGATATCACATTTTTATTCACTTTCTTGTCATTTGACCTTGGGCAGGAATCACATCTTTTTCGTTTCAGATTTGGAACATCTGCAACTTGGTCCTTGGTGGTTGCTATATAGAAGATCCTTGAAAGCAGCTCAAGTTATTTCTGAACGAATGCGTTGTGTTCTGCACTGGAGGGAAAGAATTCTCTCAATTTGAGGTGTGGCTAGCTCTTTTCCCAGTGCTGAAAGGAATTCTCCTCAGGCATTATATCTCTCATATAATGTAAAGTTTTACAGTACAGGAGTAAGCAGTGAGGCATGCTAAGTCAAATACATCAAGAAATAGAGGAAGTGGCCACCTTGTTCCACGTTTCACTGAATAGTGCCTAGCCATCCTATCAAAAAATATCAACACCTGAGTTCGTTGAGTTGTAGAACATTATCACTTTAGGATTTTTTAATCTTTTTTCAAGAATAGCTTCCACAAAAAGCAATTGTTTACTGTGTTTATACTTTATAATAACTTGTAACAACAATGTATGTGTATGCGTTGTCCAGAAATGTATAACAACAATGGACATACAAATGAAAGTTCAGAAGGTAAATTGTTGCCAAGTTTTAATTATTTTAGTAAATTTGTAATATAGCATGCAAAATCACATTGTACGAGGGCTGTTCAATAAAGAAAGATCATAACTTTTTACGGTTATAATTTTCGCACTAAAATTCTATCTTATTGTGTTCTGTTAGCTTAATATGAAACAAACACGTCGTAGTAGTTTCATTGTTGGTACTCCTGGTTCCCGCCTGTGAGAACCAGGAAAGTTCAGACATGTTCGGTATCGCCCACCACTGTAATGGAGGTGAAACGCGAGGAACAATATGCAACTTTGAAGTTCTGCTTTCGTCTCAACAAATCTTCAGTTGAGGCCTATACAATGTTACAGGAGACCTATACAATGTCTTCTTCCCTACAGCACAGCTCGAAGATGGTTTAAAATTTTTAAAGAGGGGAGGCAATCTGTTTCAAAGGAAGGTGGACCCGGTGCTACAGTTACTGCTCTTACGAAGAAAACATCAACACTGCTGCTGCCATTGTGAGAGAGGATCGACGAATTACCTTAAGATCACTTTCTGAAATACTGAACATTTCTTTGGGTGCCAGATTTCCGTGAAGCAGACTGGATGGTGCACGACGATAATGCGCGGCCGCATATTGCCAATATTGTTGCTGAATATCTTGCAAAAATCAAAGTGAAGTGCATCCCTCACCCTCCCTATAGTCCGGATATTGGCCCATGTAACCTTTTATTATTCCCTAACTTGAAGAAATGGCTTCGTGGGAGTCATTATCCATCATCAGAAGCAGTGGTGAAGGCTGCGGAGGTGATTTTGATGGATCTCTCAAAAAATGGTTTCCAGCATGTCTTTGAAGACTGGCAGAAACGCTGGGACAAGTGCATCGCATTCAGGAGAGACTTTGGAGAATAACCATCAAAATTATGAGGATGAGTAAAGGTACGTTGTCAAAAAAAGTTGTGTTCATTTATAATTGAACAGCCCTCGTATACCTCACGTACTTTCTGTGCCTGTTACAAAAAATTCAAAATTCTGTGCTACTGACCGTAAATACCTTATTGTAAATACATATCATAAATACATATCATCATAAATATTTTGACCATTTATAATAAAAAGTACACAGAAAGCATATCTGATATTGATCTGAACTCTCCGGAGTAAACGAACACTTCTTATCCAGCATTCATTCATAAACATAAGCATACAGCATTCCACAGGCTAACACGAAATGAAGTGTTTCCTCTTTCTCGAATTTAACACCTTGACTTATTCACAGTAATTCTTTTATCCGTCATGTTAGTAGTTTAAATTTCAGTTCTGAGTAATTAAAAGTATATGTACATACATACCAACCACTTTGAACTATCTAGAGTAAATAGAGATTACGAACCATTCATAAACAAAGATATGTGACCAGACACGTTCTACCAGGGCAGCAGAAAATTTATTGTTTCCTCTCGCTCGAATTGGATTATTCAAAGTAATTCTTTTATCACGTCATGTCAAACATTTACCTTTCAGTTCTGAGTAATTACAAATATACGTACACGCATACATCACAACCAATAATGATATTCATACAGTGCTTATGACGTGATGTATTGTTATAATGCAGGTAATAGTGGTTTATTTATTTGTATTAGGAAAACTATTTGAGCTAAAAATATGGGGTTTTCATGGTTATGTTAGATACATTACTCTCTACCTTCCACATTGTTCAGTTTAGGCAAAATCTGAAGTTTTGTCTTAGCGCGAATAGTATTTCATACAGATTGATTAGGATGGCGCTCCTCACACACCACTTAGCGGGAATGCAATACGACACCGCAAGACTCCGAATGGTTGCCCACCTAGTAGCGCTCAAGGACAAACATCTTCCCATTTGAAACACATAATACTTTTCTAGAATGATCACCTCGTAGAAGGAAGCGGGACAGCTTGGAAAGGACAGATTTTTAGAAAGATGACTGATGGGTGCCGGGATGACGAGGTGTTCAATGAAATAGAATGGCAAATGGGAATACAGAGCAACTAATGAGAAGCCCTTAAAAGTAAATGTATATAATATAACAGGAAAATCTTTTGTTTGCTTTCTTTTATCTGGCACAACATGCAACATTCAAGAGAACTGTTCAAGCGGAAAACAAAACAATGGGTAGGAAAGGGAATAAGAGGGATCCCTACAGTGTAACCGCACATTTAACAGCAATATACCTTACATCTTGACAGAGAACTAACAAAACATCTTCAATAAATTATGCCAAACTGTACAAGGAACAATTAAACTTTAGAAAATTGGCTAGTGAACACAAACATATACGTTTTTAAAACAGAATTAACTCCACAGTTACGTTCTGAAAACAAAGAACTACAACCAAATAAAAATTAAACATCATTTAAATATGTGCCTGTGGCTCCGATTTCAGGTTAAAATATTTTAAATTTTGAAAATATGTCGAATGAAGTTCCACCACATAGACTCAAGTGAACTGTCACTATCAGCAAAGGGGACCATTTAGAAACTTGGAAGCACGCGTATGCCATCATACGCACTCGCCCAGAAATCTGTACACATTACGCCGAGGGAAGAGGGAAGCCAATTAACTTTCATTTCCACCGGTTAGGTGAAGCCAGGGAAACACTGTGCCAACGCCAAGGGCAAAAAACTGAATATATACAACGGTAACTCCCAAACCATATGACAAACTTTAGCGTCAATTTCAATTTAGATCTCGAAGAGGTCGAGGAGAGCTAATGGAAACGTATAATGGGGTTCAGACTAGAATGCAGATGGCTAATAGTCTCATTTTTTTTATTTAATTAGAATTGATCCAGACAAGCAGTAACATGTAGCTTATTTAACCATATTTAACCAACTCGGAATAAATTTTAATATTTTCCAACAAATTTTCCACTTCTTGTATGTTGGTACGCTGATCGTCTTCTGTATTCAAGTGCTTTATTCTGTGTGATATTATGATTCTTTGAAGGTAACTAACCGTTTCAATAGAATGTTTTGGTATTTTTTCCTCAGGTATCCTACTTACATAGCCATAGCATTGCAATTATTTCTAAAAATTCACCCCAAAATCGTCAATTTTATGGTCCTTTATGTCACTTCATAGTCCTTCTCAAAACAGTCTCCCCTGAATGCGATGCGCTTGTCCCAGGGTTTCTGCCAGTCTTCAAAGACATGCTGGAAACCATTTTTGAGAGGTCCTTCAAAATTGCCTCCGCAGCCTTCACCACTGCTTCTGATGATGGATAATGCCTCCCACGAAGGCGTTTCTTCAAGTTAAGGAATAGAAAAAGGTCACATGGGGCTAAATCCGGACTATAGAGAGGGTGAGGGATGCACTTTACGTTGATTTTTGCAAGATATTCAGCAACAACATTGGCAATATGCGGACGCGCATTATCGTGGTGCAGCATCCAGCCTGCTTCACGGAAATGTGTTCCTTTGCGCCTGATATGGACTTGCAATGTTTTCAGGACATCCCTGTAGTATTGCCCAGTTACTGATGTCTGTGCAGGTACGACATGCTGATAAACCATTCCATGAATATCAAAGAATGAGATGACCATAACTTTCCCAGCAGAAGCAACCACTTTTGCTTTTTGGGGGGTTGGGGATGAAGGAGATATCAAAATGATGTAGCCAAGTTTCATCAGCAGTGATTACGTTTGAAAGAAACTCCGTATCTTCCTATAACATCAACTTTGACTGCGTGTTGCCTCCATTGCAGCGGTAGGAGATACTGAACATGTCTGAACTTGCCTAGTTCTCACAGGCGGGAACCAGAAGTTCCAACAATGAAACTACTATGGCGTGTTTGTTTCACATTAAGCTAATGGAATATAATAAAATTGAATTTAAATGCTAGAAATTATCACCGTAAAATAAGTATGATCATTCTTAATTAAACAGCCCTCGTATTCGTGTAATCATAGCACATAGAATGTAATAAGCAAAATCAGAAAAATGTAGATTAGAAACGAACAATAACTATTTGCTTACATCGGTTGATATCTTGGTTTAAAAATAAAACACAATTTAGATTCATATACTGATTAATTAGGGAACAGCTCTACGTTATTTAAGAGCATGTCCCATTTGATGTCAAACAAGTGTTCGTCCAGTAAACTAGATCTCAGGTGTAGTGCCTCGCTGACACACACGCCCCTTCACTTTTCTTATGTAGTTGTGTTTCATCCACTGTCGTTGACAGTTCATCTCAGTTTTCAAAGCCGTTGAAGTCTATTTAAGTAATATAGGTCGAAAACGTCGTGTAACTACAAAACAAGAGAGAGAAATTTGAATTAGGTTATTTAAAAAAGTAAAATCTGTTCAAGAAATTGGAGAAACCATTAGAATACCTGCCAATACAGTGAAGACTATTATATTGTGACTTTGTGGTTTCGTGAAATTAAAAGTCCAATTGCACAACTCAAAAATGTTCTTTATTTCCACCGAATTACAGTCGGAACAATTGCCGATTACACAGAATTACGTAATGCACACAATTACAATTCACCAGTTGTCTTTCACAGGTCCCCTGCACGCTCACAGTCCTCCGGTCCGTTAACTCACTCGGCACTCCTCACGGCTGCTCGCCAAGAACTGTACTCTTCTCCGGCCCAGCGCGTCGCTTATATAAGACCAACTGACCTATCTAGAAGGTTCCGTGTTAGATGAAATATCCCGACTGTTCCAGATGTCAAAGGGAGGGGAAGGAGGCGGCCAGTGACCAGTGACACTTTCCTCACCATCCCCCTTTCAGTGAACGCCACAAGATAAATGGGTAGGCGTGGGCTGAATGCTTCCATCTGGCCCTACTGCCGGCCGGTTCTATCGGGAGTTCCGACGTTCGGGTGACAATATACAGGTCTGATCAGAACAAATCTTACGAGAATCAATCAAGAAACAGTCTTCCTGCAATTCTATCCGAGATGCAGAAACGACAGTTACTTAGGGAAGTCAAGAAGAATCATAAACTAAGTGCTTCAGAATTTGCTATTGCAGTTCAAACACACACAGGAAAGTCCGTTTTGGCACAAACTATAAGAAACGTGGCTTATGGAGCTGAGTATGGAGGCCGAACAGCCCCTAGAAAACCATACATCAATAAAATCAACAGAAAGAAGCGAGTTGCTTTTGCAAAAGAACATAAATACGATGAGTTTGATTTCTGGAAGAAGGTTGTATTTACGGACGAAGTAAATTTGAGCTTTAAGTCAAAAGGGCGAGTAACAGTGTGGATAAAAAAGGAATTGAGAGCTTGAGGAGAAAAACATAACAGCTTCAGTTAAACATGGAGGCGGTTCAGTACCTGTTTGAGGCTACATGAGTACAAATGGTGTGGGGAATTTGTGTTTTATTGATGGAATTATGAATCATAAGGTCCATATAAACATCCTAAAAGCACATCTATCCAGAAGTGTGGATAATATGGGTCTATCTGAGGATTATATCTTCACACAAGATGATTCATGACACACAGCTCTAATCCTTGTTTCACATAATCTTGCCCTGTATCTCTTAACGGTCACGTGACCTTACCAACTCTCATTGGCTGGTATTGTAGTATAGACTGCCGTGCGGTAAAAATTAGTTTGTTATTTAACATGGTGATATATATATTTATATGTTGCAAGAGAACTGTCAAATTTATATTTTCGTAAATGTTTGAATGAAATATATTACGTAACAGAGTTGATTTATCTTAAATACATGTTAATTCTTAAACGAAGTAAAGAGGAGGTTCCTTTGCTCTCAAGCACATGACACGATAGCCCGTGATTCAGCGGTAGTGATGACATATTTGTTTATGTGACTTTTATCACTGACCTTGTTTTCAACTGGATTACTCATATATCGCCATTCGAAGGTGTGTTGTTCCAAGTACGAGAGCTAAATTATTTTATTGATCGTTTATTGCGCGTGTACCTATTATATGTATAAAGGCAGAGTCTACCACCAGTGTTTCGCTGAAGCATCGCAAGGGAAAACCTTTACAAAGCGGCGAAAAAAGAATTGTGGTGCATGTGTTTAATGCACTTACAGAGAATAACCCGTATTTGTTAGCGAGAGAAGTCGAGCAGCTGTGCTTTGAACTTACAGGGTGAGTGTTAGTTGCGTAGGAACATCGTGACATAATATTGAGACAACAGGAAAACTTATCACTCCAGGGGCGATATTGCTGTGTGGCAAAGACATTCTTTAAGGACAATCAGACTGTACCGGGATACAAATCGCAAAATATACTACCTTGACGATACTTGGGTGAATGAAGGACACACGTCAAGTATGGCGTGACACGACTTTCAAGACTGAAAGACAACTTTTTTTTCCAAGGCATATGTGCTGGTTTTAAAAAATCCCAGTGGAACAGGCCGAAGGCCTTTAATTATAAACTTGTTTCAGTTTCATTGATCATTCATTCAGTTTCAACTTTTAGAGGCATATTAAGGATATACACATAACCTCAATCAGAACGGAGTACTGCATTCCTGCACAATAGTTTATAATTCCCTTCCTAATGACATCAAAAGCATAGATAACTACAACGTGTTTAAAACTAAAACAAGGGCTTTCTTGCAGGAGCACTGCTTTTACACAGTAAAGGAATATCTGCAATTTAACAAATCCAGATAATCATAAAACATTAATTTACTTAGCTTGTTCATTTCTCTCTTTTATAATTATATCCGATATGTGTTACATTATAATTGAATGTAGGTTAGGTATAGTTGATGTTTAACTTTGTAATATTAAGTGTAAATTTACTGACGTATCTTATATCAAGGTACTATGTACGGATTTTATTTTAAAGGATCAATAAATTTGAATTGAACATTCATAAACCTGACACGGCTGATCACCCGCGAAGCTTTGATTAATTTAACAATTTATCATCATCATTATTATAATGGCATATCATTTAATGACATTTCTTAGCAGATACCCTGTTCCAAAAAGGCTAGTATGCATACGTATTTTAACTTCTTGACAATTGCCCTTCGACATGCATATCATAACTGCATCTTTAAAGATTCCCATAAATGATAAGTACGCGTAGACCAGCACTTATAGAGTCATATTTCTCCGAAAAATGGGAAAAAAGTGCAAAACTAATTGCCACGCGCAGTGGGGCACTTCAAACAAACGTGTCTTTGTTGGAGTCTCCCGGCTGTCCTGAATATATCAACCCGAGAGCAGACTTTTAGGCGCAGTCAGAGTAAATCACCGCTGTAATATAAGCATTCAAAGACTAAGACACTATACATGGTGTATATAAATGAATATCAGGGATTTCACTCTTTATAATATTTATACATTAAACTTAGTTATAAATGGTATGTCAAATGAAAAAGCAACTCAAACAGTTTTACCAAGACCATTATAAATGTTCAATGTGACTATCCTTTGTCACACGACACACATCAAGTCTATAGCCGAGTTCTTCCCAAACGTTGAAGAGTGTGTATTCAGTAATTGTAGCAACAGCTGCTTCAATCCGGTTTCTTAATTCAGGTAGGTCAGCTGGTAGCGGAGGCACGTATACACGATCCTTGATGAAGCCCCATGGCGTTAGGTCAGGAGAACGTGGAGGCCATGCATAGCAAGCCCTTGCGGCCTATCCAGCGCTCGGGTACAGTAACGTTCAACCAATCGCATACTTTATTATGCCAGTGAGGTGGCACAGTATCTTGCTGGAAAATGAAGTTCTCTTTCTCACTTTCTTCCAACTAAGGGAAGTGCCATTACTCTAGTGTATCAAGGTAAGAAGTGGGTAGGTTCACCAAAAAAGAAAGGCCCATAAACTTTTCGCCGGGATACGGCACAAAAAACATTCGCTTTAGGGGAATCTCGTAGCATTTGTACCACATCGTGAGGATTTTCTGAGCCCCAGATCCGCACATTATGAGTATTAACGTGTCCACTAAGGTGAAAGGTCGATTCATCACAGAAGAAAACACGATCCATAAAATCGTCATGAAACATGTCGTTTGCGAAGTTGGCAGGTAATCCGTGGTCTGTCGACTTTAGGGCCTGTAATAACTGTAAACGGCAAGGATGTAGTCGACACAGGAACTTCTAATTCACGACTAGCCTTCTGGACTGATTTCTTTGGGCTACGAGCGAACGACTCTCTCACTCACTCAACAGTCTCTTCACTTACACTTGGTCCTCCCGTGCTCTTACCTTTACAAAGGCAGCCGGTATCTTCAAACTGATGATACCATCTACGAATGGTATTATCACTAGGAGGATCACAACAAAACTTGGTGCTTTTAAGAAAAGCTGTTCGAGAGTACCTTTGCTCAAAATCTTTTTATTCTGTGCCAGATTATCTGAATGACAAATTATCCTGATAATGCTTCTGTAGCTCTATAAGTAGTATCTAATTATTCAAATGACAAATCATTACCAATAAGTATCTGATGGAAGTTGAAAGTTCATTTTTAATGTATATGTATTTAAGAAATAACAAGAATGGTATCCATTGCAAAAAGGTTGAGACGTACTGGCATAAGCCAAGTGAAAGCTGGTTTAAAAAGTGTTTTTCTTTTTGTATCATATATAATTATCCCTTCTTTGTTTTCTTTATTGTTGTTCATATTGCCTGTATACTATAATATGTGTCTTATGTTAACTTTTGTACATATATATGCTATTAAACTTTATACCTCTGGACATCTTCAATGTTCACAGCCCTTTCTGGCTACAAGTAAACCTACTGAACGCAAATCAATCTAATCTAATCTAATCTTAATGCGGAACGCACGTTGCCCAGTAGCTACAGATTCGGTCTTTGCAAACTGCAAAACACAAAACGCTTTCTGTTTACTACTGTCCGGCCGTTGTATCTCCGGCTCTGACGTTTTGCGACTGTAAAAGGTGGAAGGGGAAACCTAATAGTACCAACATACAGTAATGAGCAATTGAAAACATATCCCAAAATTACCTTTTGAATGAAAATATAGGACTATATTAACTTTAAAACACTGAAATACAATTTACAATTTCATCATAATGCAAGATATTTATTACAACACCATTCTATTCGAATATTTCATTCACACCTTTCACACACACACACTAACTGCATCTGTTGGTGGTACTGGGAGTCTCTACATCCGGTGTCGTGGTCAGGAAGTTAAAACTGTCCGCTAGCGCCAATCAGCATTGTCGCTGGTAGGCGTGGCTCCCGAACCCAACACCGTGTTGCCAGCTTAAATTTGTTTGAGCCACGTGGCCTAATAGCGGCATGCTCTGGTGAAATTTCTTTGGTATATTTTTCGTGCGTGAATTCCGATGTTTAGTGTTCGTAAGTCCTATTATTATCGCTATTATAATAATATGGCTACTGGTTCGTGAAATATGCAAATACATGAAATATTTAAAATACGCATTGTTCCTCTGCTTGAAATTCCTGCTAAAGAACTGGCAACAGACTGCTTCCCCCTCTCGAGAAATGTCAGAGCCGGAGATAGAACGGCCGAGGTATAGTTACCATCTTTGCCACTACCGCTGTCTAGCGGATTGCGGCAGAAACATTGCAGGCACATGCGCACTGCTGCCAACAAACAAAACTGAGTTGCTTTTTCATTTTACATATCATTTATAGCTGTAAGTTTAATGTAATAAATATTACAAGGAGTTAAAACCTCGATATACATTTATATACACCCTGTATATTGATCTTAGAAGTACATGCTCTATTATTAGTTTGCCTCCTAAGTTAAGTCTTTTTCTTTTTTTCTTTTTTTTTTTGGAAAATTCATTGGGTTTCTTTGTTCTAGCAATGCTATTTAAAAGATGCCACGGCCAGTGTTGCATACATAGCATGTAGCTGTCTTTAATTGTTAATAAACAATCTCAAAATGGAGATAAGAAGTTTGAACTTAAAGAGACCTAAAACACTCCTGGTGATGATGTGTATAAGAGCGCTCAACTGTAGTGGTTATCAGCGCCCTTTAAAAAAATTTATTAATGGCAAAAGCCACATATAAACTGTTCTAAAATGGCATGTAAGTGTAAATAAACTTACAAAAATACATGTACAAAACAAAAAAAAAAAAAAGCACAAAAAAGAAATATAAATCCAAAGTGCAAAAAAATTCTCTTCACTAAATTCTAAAATCTAACCTAGAAAAGAACCTATAAACTTTCTCCAATACTTTATTATCATCCGCTAGCATTTCTGCAAAGCTGGCCGGCAGTTGCAGAGACGTCCTAAGGTGTACTAGGCAAAAACACTCTAGAGCTCGTGTCGTACAGATAACGCTTCGTTACAAAATGGTCAGACTGGAGCAGACTCCCTTCTAAACAGAAAACTATGAGTAAGAAAGCAGTGTCCAATACATAACCGAGCCAAACTCACCTCCTCATGACGAGATGGACGACAGGAGGTAACCCAGGGAATCGGAAGTTCTTTCACAAATCTAAGTTTATTATTGCGGAGAGCGGACCACTTTTCCTTCCAGCCGGTTTGCACAGCTCTCCGCAATACGGCCCTAAAGTCTTCCGATGTCAAAGATGGTACTCGAACCCTGGGATTCATGGTAGCCGTCTTGGCTGCCGAATCCGCCATTTCATTCCCCCGCAAGCCTACGTGACCAGGGATCCATGCACACACCACGTTAACGCCGGAAGCGTGTAAAACGTGGAGGGCATCCTGGATATGCTACACAATAGGGTGGTAGCTGTACAGCTGCCGTAGGCTTTTATGTGCACTGAGGGAATCACTCAGGATTAAGCAGTTCCCCAACTTTCGTCGACGTACGTGTAAAAATGGCCCGGTATATTGCATAAAGCTCTGCAGTAAAAATGGAAATACTAGTGTGGAATCCGAATGTATACGGTTCGGTTCCACACACATAAGCACAACCAACATCATTTGAGCTGTTGGAGCCATCAGTATAATTTACAAAATGGTCCTCATATCACGATAAAAATTCTAAAAAAATCATGTGTGGATACTAGACATAGACATGGTAGATTTATCATATTTAGTCATGCCCAGTTCAACGTGGGACGCTCTGCACAACCAAGTAGGGTATGCCCTCTCCCCCTTGGGATACATCTTGGATATTTCAGTATCCAGCTTTCTAAGCAGCTCACGGAATCGAAAACCAGGTGGCTTTGGTTTAACAGAAGTGTTCCAATTGTTACATGACGGTTTTGGGTGGGTTGATAGGAATTGCGAGAGGCGCAAAGGTACAGGGTTTGGAACCCGGTGCCGAGATCATATGCAACATTACAAAACTACCAGGTGCTGTAGGGGTTTAAAAGGTAAGGGCTTTTAACTTTTAATCGCATGTAACTGGGAGCGTAGCTATGGAGAAGGTATAGCAGAAAAATCATCTATTTCAAAATGAACTGAGTAACTGAATCAAGCATAAAATTGGCCCGCCTCGGTAGCGTGGTGGTAGTGTGTCTGCCTCACACTCAAGAGGTTGCCAGTTCGAATCTGTTAGTGTGATTTGCCTGGATAAGGCTTTTCCCGGGGTTTTCCCTTATCCTGAAAGACGAATGTCGAGTAACTCTAAGCTCTATGAAGAATGGTTCACAAAATGGCGTATTAAAGTAAACCCCAAGAAAAACACAAGCCATAATATTCACCAAAAAGCTTAAACAGAGACTCGGAAAACACCAGCTCCCCCCCCCCCCCACTCTCTATATTCGGAGAAAATATTGAGTGGACGGACACAGTCATCTGGCTAAGACTTACAATGGACGAAGGGCTGGCGTGGATAAAGCACGTCCACCAAATCAGGGGTAAAGCCAACGCCCAATTAGGCAAGCTCTACCCCCTCATAAACATGAACTTAGGACTCACGCTATACAAAACACTTATAAGACCCATAATAACATATGCAACTCCGGTGTGGGAGTATGCCACCAAAACATATATACTGTACAAGATGATCTAAATGATAAATTATCCTGATAATGCTTCTGTAGCTCTATAAGTAGTATCTAATTATTCCAATGACAAATCATTACTTATAAATATTTGATGCAAGTTGAAAGTTTATTTTTAATGTATATGTATTTAATAAATAACAAGAATGGTATCCATTGCAAAAAGGTTGAGACGTACTGGCATAAGCCAAGTGAAAGCTGGTTTAAAAAGTGTTTCATTTTGTATCATATATAATTATCCCTGCTTTGTTTTCCATATTGTTGTTCATATTGCCTGTATACTATAATATATGTCTTATGTTAACTTCTGTACATATATATGCTATTAAACTCTGGACATGCTCAATGTTCACAGCCTTTTCCGGCTACAAGTGAACCTACTGAACGCAAATGAATCTAATCTACTAAAATTACAAACATTCCAAAACAAAATATGATGAATGATAGCGAAAGTATCTCACACAGCACCAGCTGACCTCCTACACAGCGAGCTAAAGATGCACACAGTAGAAGAATTCATTAAAAAATAGCCTATGACACTTATAAAAACGTAGAGAAACACCACAACCCTCTAATATCACGCCTTGGAAACTACACAACAAAAATAAACATACACCCGCGACCACTATCCCTTTTCGAGAGAAGACTCACACAACATGACGACGATGACGACATACAGAACTTCCTGGACAATCTAATAAGTGACGTCTGACACAGACAGTTTGGCTGTTACTCCTATTATCCCTTCAGTAATCTTTCTCTTATACTGACTTTTTAGAACGCTGCCCGCACAGAGCCCTCCAAGCCCTTGACAACAGTCAAGGTGGCCCGGGAGTCCGAGGGCCTCCCACCAGTATCCTACAGGTGCAGCGACACCGACGAAGCAGCGCATGGACTAAGGAAATGACGAACGGCCACGTCGGAACAAAGGACGACCAAACACATTGTTCGAATGGCGTGCTACGTACCAACAACTGACAAACCTAGGAAACTAGGACCATAAGTAGGATAACTAATAACCATAGCATTTCTAATCCCTGACTAACAGGTCACCAAGGCCTGAGCTTTAGTATTACAATGCAGATAGGCTTAAACAGCACTTATAAATTATATATAAGTTATACGAGTAATTAACTCTATACACGTAACACTGACTAACAGGTCTACCCGGCCTGAGCCATAGATACACAATCTAATTACGCATGATTAACACTTGGTCGTGCCCAGGTTCCATGGTCAACACCAAGAAGCAACGTTGACGCCTTCGCATGCAACGCATGCCAGCTTAGTAGATACCACATAAAGATGTATTTTTTTATCTTGAAAAGTGCAGAGCGATGCGCAGTGGTGTCTGGACGAGTCCACCTCAGAACGGTTACAACTGGAGGGGAGGGCAGGTCAGTTGCGTACCAGTTGCGAGCAACTAAACACGTGCAGAGCTACTCGGTAACACTACAGCTTGTTTCAAAATGTGCTTGTCTCCTTGTTCCAATACAGCATTTATAAATGACGCCTCCTAGCAGCACATTAGGAAATAAAGTGCTACATTTAAAAACACGAGAAGTAATAGTAATAGAAGTAATAACCAATATCCATAGATTTATAAAAAAGGAACAGTGGTCTTGGTCAACTATAAAAAATCTGGGGAAGAGTATCTGAGGCAACAGTTGTGTCTGAAAGCAGTTTAGGAGAGTTATTAAGGAAAGAAAAGCCATTGGTGTTAGTGCAACAACGTCCTTCTCTATGCCCAGTAAACAAAGATTAAGAACATGCACAAAATCTAATTTGGATGTTTTAATTCAGAAGTAGTTAGGCGAACTATGAATAATTTTTAAAGCACAGAGAAACAAAGACCAACTTTGAAGAAAGTACTTAGAAGCTAAAAATTCTACTGACTTCCAAGGCAGTGACTGAACATTAAGAAGAGTTTTTTTTTTGAAGCTAGGATTATTTGGGGAAAAAACACTAAGCGTAACAGAAATTTTAATCGAACATCGCACCATACGTGCAAAAAGACTTAAGTATTTACGAAATATTCGGAAATATCGAAGTGAAGTTTATATAGTTTATATGGATGAAACTTATATAAATACAGCACATACTAGACCATATGCCTGGAGTGAAATGCGTTACAGGGACTCTGCAGCGATATTGAAAGGCCGACAGTTGTTTATCATGCCTGCTGGAGGAGAACAGGGTTTTGTTCCAAATGTCTATGTACTATTTAAGATCCAACAAAATCGTGGAGATGACTACCATAGTAAGAATTACAACTCAGTTTATAACAGCTGCAAAACTGGCTTCGAGAATGAAATTTGTTTTTAGACACCTTGTGCACCGCCCTCCCCTTTCGTAATCATACGCGTGGGACGCATTGTAGCGATAGGTGCACCATCCCCACCACAGTTGCTACTCATCCCTACCGCGCAGGATTCCTGTCAAGATAAAATAATGCATCTGTACTAACCGGGGTGCCATTCGGTACCCGACAATGGAGCATGATAATAAATGCACGTAAAATAACTTAAGATGCACGAAAGTAACATGTGGAGAGGTTTTTAGTGAGTATGCCTGGCACCCCTCAGGGCACAGGGACCCTCACACTGTCAGCCATCGCACGTGGGCCGTCGCCTGTAACTGGGTTTTTCCCCTCCACGGTAAAAAAGCTCTATGGACCCTGGGCTTATTTGAGCATCATTTCACCCATTCCATTCATCGTCCGATATGACTTAACGTTGGAGGACGTAAATTAAAAAAAAAAAAAAAAAAAAAAAAAAAAAAAAAAAAGAGCATAAAACAATGGAATTATACATAAGCATTTTCGTGATTCTAAAGCAAAGTACCTGTTTACATAGAACACTTGCTCGATTTTCTACAAGCAGATACACAACGTCGTTCCTTTTCCTACAGCATTTGCCTTCCGCGATGTTATCCGGACAGAAGTACCAGAAAGGAGGCTAATAAAACAAGAGCAATAAACCCGGGCAAAATATCAAACGGCACGAGGGTTGCACATTCGCGAGAGAAGGGGTAGCAACACGATGGGAGGGAGGGAGAGCATAAGTCCATCAGTTAACCCACAGATACCGTTACAGGGATTCTGGCTTTCACGTTTGGCGTCATATCGTCGAAACAAATCAATATTATGGGCATATACTGCGATGTTTGTTCTGTGCTTCGGTTCTGACAAAGAATTAGAGTGGGGATGAAACCGAATCGGTATGCAAACACTGAAACAGAATAAGGACACCGCTAGGGGATCCTAGGGCCACAATCGCTGAAGAACGTCAAAGCAATTCTCGCAGCACCAAATGGAACTTTTTCCAATAATGTGAAAAATCGTTAACATTGGACTTTCAAATAAAAATAGGATTATTGACTCGCCAATAGGTATGCGTGCTTTGGGATATGATTGGATTTTTATGTTTCACTTTATATTAGCTATCTAAAAATTGCAAGAATTAATGAAAAAAAATCTGACGATATGAGCCGCATGATATCCTGTATCCAATTTACTTTATTTTCATATTAATTCCACAAATTACTATTGAAAAATTCCAACTAATAGCAGAGAACAGTCCAAATGGTTAACAGGAATACATAAACTTATGACTTGTATGTTTAACGAAATCTACACTTGTACCAGGCACGTATTTAGAAGTATTTCCGGGGGGTCCAAAAATACTACGTTGAATTATTTGCTTTTCATAAGTAATTAATCAGGGATGTGTTTTATTATGTCAGTAAAAAATAAAAACACATGTTATATATTATATTCACATGTCTTTCTCCACCCAAACTTCTACAAATTGTTCTTAGAAAATTTGTTTTTGTCTTGCTTCTTTGGATAGTCTGCAGAAAGGCCATGCACATTTTTTGTTCTTATACCTGGGATAAAGTGATATAAGCAGTAATCAGATATTTAAAATCCGAACCACTGATTGATGCATTAGAAGTATTAGTTCTCCTTGAATGAAAAAGGGAATAGGAACTTAGAAGTTAAAAATTACATACCTTTAACCAAGTATCTGGGAATTCTAATCAACATTATTTGTGTATTTTAACGAGTTCTACAGCTGCTGTGCAGTAACTTTTCGTTTATTTCTTAAATAACTTCATGTTTACCTGACAATGAATAGAGATGTTAAGATGAGAAGCTTGAATAAACTTTTTCGATTTGTTTTAAACTAAGTTTTATTTGAAATATTTATTAAAAGTTTGAAATGATAATTCATTTGGGTGGTCCGTAACCTCTGAACCCCCCCATAAATACGTCCCTGACTTGTGCAATACGTTTATTTATGTATCTTATATTATTAGCTGCCTACACAAAATAAAATATGCATTTTGAATTAAGAAAATTTCACAGACTAATCATATGTCTTATAATAAATAAAACTGTTTTATTAAGAAAACACTAAAGAAGCACTTTCTATATAATGAGTAGTAAATGATAGATGATTTTCTTCTAAATCTTCTTTGAGAATGTTGAACATAAATGTGTTATTAACCTGACATTTATCATGTAACATGCTCGTCACATGTATACTTACAAAAAACCGCACACAACAGGACCACCATATACATTCGGTTAAGAAACTACTGAGAATTGAACATATAAAAATCTCGTATAATGGAGGTTTCCGAAATTATTGTTGTCGCCATGTTGGTACTTCATTCCTCTATACGCGGAGTTAGTCATCTGTCATCTAGTTTCACTTTCTCCTTGGGCAATCAGCCAGGTGAAAAGATGATTAGATATCAACGTTTCGGGTGTGTACATCTCTCCCATCATCAGGATATTTATAAAATATTATAACCAAAAATGAAATACTGGATATAACACAACTATACACAAAGACAAAACACTATCAAAATTAGCATTACTGAACAAAAGACTGTTTTCAGTAAATTAAATGCCAAGTCAGGAGATGGCGTGAGTATAGAAAATTGTGTCATAGAAACGTAACTACTTAAGAGGGGGCGTATACAAATATTCAGGGTCTTACATAAATAGCCATAACTTCCAAAGTTTTCAAGTTAGAGAAGTGAAACTTAGTATACTCATTTAAGATTATACAATTAATATGCAAAATTGTTTTCGTAATCTTACATTGTTTATAACTAATGCTACATATTTTTTCTATATGCACAGATATTTACAAATTTAAGCCCATTTTTTTTTTTTTTCAAAATTCACATATGCTATCTTTCTAAAATTTGCTATGTTATTTTAAAACACACTAAAAATGACTTTGTTGGATTTAAACTCCTTATTGAAACTGTATAGAACTTTTAGAAAAGTGTTAATCATATGCGTCCTTTAAAAATTTAAATAATTTCATATATTCTGTATGATCACATTCCATCTGGAGCTTAATCTTAAATTCTACAATCAACAAAATGTCCATTGAGGCATACGAAAGCTGTATGCTAAATTGCATCACTGTAGATGAAGTAGTTTGAGAGAAAAATGGGTTGAAGTTGTAGAAAATGCAAGTAATGGGGAAAGGCAATTAAAAATACAATAAGTATTATTCAGTTTGCTTTTTAATTTTGAGTCAGAACTTCCCATATCCATAGTCTGTATCCTCATTCTTGTCTTCTTCAGCCTTTCTTTTTAAATTCCTCTTCTGTCTTGCTTCTTTCTGCATTAATTTCATAGCTCTTTCTGCACCAGCGATGCGAATGTTGTCGATACTCTGCAAAATTGTTTCCATAAACACACCAGGTTGATACCCTAACTGATGCATAACTTTCTTTCTGCCAACACTCCCATCATTAAACACTATTGCAGCATCAAATGTAGCAATTTTCACCACTATGGAAGACACAAATGATGTTTTGGGACACCTTTTCCATATCAAACTGTTGAGACTTTCATTTGGGTTTTGTGTCTCTGCATAGGGACATTGTTTTAGCAAGTCTGGGTGTGCTAAGAATTGGTAGGTGGGCTTTATAGATTCCAAGACAGCTGATGGAAGACTATGTGTTGCTACTATGCAACACTAGGGCATTTAATTTTTTAAAGTTACATACAGACCACATACAATCAAAATATTTTGGTTTTTGATAGCTAACACTATATAATATTTTAAAAAACAATAAAAAATTAGATTTTTTTAACATTTTCTCGTACGTCCCCCCTTAATGACACTGGGAGGTCGATAGGTTTAAAAAAAATTCCATTTTTAGTTTTTTTTTTAAAAAATTATACAATTCTTCAGCTATAAAATGATAATATATATCAGCTGGTGTTAAAGTCCTTTAATTCGTCAATTTAAAGATGGCGGCGTAATGATTCGCCCACTTCCTGAGAATGGTGCTTAATCTTTGATCGTGATTTCCCAAAACCTTTATTTTTCATACTTTAGGTGCATGTTTATCAAAAACTATAAAATATATTGACACAAAATTTATATTAGTTATTTTTCAATGTTCCCTGAACACATTCGGCTAACATTTATATTCATGTGATTTATAAAATGGATGAAAACAAATATCCAGTCCTTGAAATTATCTTATTTTTACTCAAAACTAATTAATTTTTCATGTGCGTAGTATAAACTATATGTGATTTTCATTTAGCCGATATTATAAAACTGTATCTTAGGTTATTTAGGATAAAACTTGGTACATGTAGCTTTAAATTCCTAAAAGTAAAGTGCACCTGAAATATAGGGTGCAATATTTGTTTCAGGACACACGGTGTGATATATACCCCTTTTACATGGACCTATGTGAACGTATTTCAAATATTATACAGTAGTTAAATGCACAAATCCTTATACACTAATCCTACCAAATTTCAATTTCTGATAATGTTTAGTTCTCTATATATTCAAATTTTAATATTGGTAAAAATTAGCCTTGTCTGGGTAAACATAACCTCCCATTGCCCTTAACTTGATTATCAAGCTGTATTGATATTTTCTTCTTAATTCGACGGATTTCCATTGTTAAGGCCGGTTTCCAAGAGGAGCTGAACTGAAATCCAGCATCACGATTAAGCGTACTCCTTTCAGAGGAAATCGCCAAAGCCTCCTTAATTCTCCGCTCCCAGTAACTGTTGCATTTTGCCAAGATGGTCGCCTCCCAAAATTTTTCAATTTTCAGTGGGACACCGTATATAGGACAAACCGGAAGGACCATCGCTACTAGAATAATCGAACATGAACGGAGCATTTGTTTAATGAAGCCTGAGAAGTCTGGACTGGTAGAGCATTGTTTTGATAACGACCATAGAGGCAATTTTCGGGAGACGACCGTCTTGGCAAAATGCAACAGTACCTGGGAGCGGAGAATTACCTGAGGCTTTGGCGATTTCCTCTGAAAGGAGCACGCTTAATCGTGATTCTGGATTTCAGTACAGCTCCTCTTGGAAACCGGCTTTAAAAAAGAAATCCGTCGAATTAAGAAGCAAAGATCAATACAGCTTGATAATCAAGTTAAGTAGTTTCGTTTCTTTGACACAATTTCCTATACTCACGCCATCTCCTGAGCTGGCATTTAATTTACCGGAAACAGTGTTTTGTTCAGTAATGCCAATTTTGATAGTGTTTTGTCTTTGTTTATAGTTGTGTTATATCCAGTATTTCATTTGTGGTATAACATTTTATAAATATCCTGATGATGGGAGAGATGCACACTCCCGAAACGTTGATATCTAATCATCTTTTCACCTGGCTGACTGCCCGAGAGTAAAGTGAGCGTATTCGTCGCCAGGAAAGCTTCAGGTCTTCTTTTGTCATCTAGTTTGTTTACAGGGCGCCATTTTGTAAGTGAATTGCAAATTTGTTGCAATTTTACAATGAATAAGGATATTGAACAAAGAATTTGTCAGGCGCAGCTCTGGGCGAATTGATTAGCTGACTCGGAAAATTAGTTAAACTAAATTCGCAAAATCAGCATTGCAGAAACTGATTTTATACTGGAATAGTGGTTTTGAATTTCGATGGGGCTCCCCTCTGTACATGAATCAGAAAGTTCCTCAAAATATCCTTTATTTAAAGAGTCCTCGCTTTCATATGTCCACGAAATGTCATTTCTAGTCTGCTTCCCTAATGGGATATTGCATTAACGTTCTCATTGTATGTTACAATACACAGACGTGAGCTTTCCCTAAGAGCTTCTGCAATTATGTTAAAGTTTTTCCCAGCTCCTTCAATCCGACATAATTATGTTTCTCATACCAACAATTCTTAAATGTCCTGATGTATATTGAAGACGCTCGGCAGCAAACTTTTTCTAAACATAGCACTGGTGTTGACCTATCTACATTTACCACGTCGCGTTTGTCATCATTTTTTTGGAGACACATCAAGTCGTGTGTTGGATTCATTGAAGATCCCTTAAATATTAAATATTAAACACTTCACATATCAGACAATCACTGATCACATAAAAAATTACTCAGGATGCAAACTGATGAACATGGAAATATAGAGTCAAACTGAAAAATTCAATGCCATTGCCGTGATTTTAACCACAGATCTTCTGGTTGCCGTCCAGCCACTCTGATCATTGAGCTACTATGGCCAACGTGCCCATATGACATTAAATTCTCCAACTGACTCGTGACCCTAGTAGCTCAATGGTCAGATTGGCTGGACGGCAACCAGAAGATCCGTGGTTCAAATCCCGGCTATGCATTGCATTTTTCAGTCTGACTATCTTTATATACTTTAGCCTAAACACGGCCAGTTTGAAAGAACTTTTATGATAATAAACAGTAGCACATGACACGCGGCGCTTGCTTCAAGCGGGTTACCACTTGTACAAAAAGATTTCTTTTCAAATAAAAGAAAAAGTAGAAAGCAGCTCCTGTATTGTGTTAGCAACACGATTTGGTGCGGAATTTACGGCTTCTACGAATCGAACCCGTAGCTATGGTAACCAGCAATACATTCTGCCCCACCATCCGCTCCTAGCCCAACTGATGTGCTACGGTCATCTTGGCCTTTTAATAAGAACCACTATTATGTGTTTCAAATGGGAAGGGTTCTGGAGCCCAGCTAATCAGATGCCGTATCACACTCAGCGTTGCCAGCTTGTTACCCCACTCCTTTTATATTTCCCTCTCTCTCGCACATTCAGACAACATGCAGGTCTGCTTGGCGCAGACGTAAGGGTAAGCAAATTATATTTTACAAACTTTTACAATGATGCAGTTGCCAAAATCAAAATTGTGAAAAGCATTTTTAAATACTATAACTATAATTATAGTTTATGAATTACCTATTTTTCTAATCCAAATGCGGGACACACTTGTTTTACCTACACCACACACTTCAGCAGTAAGCCATTGACCATTTTTGAAATCAAGCTGATTTCTATATTCTTCATTTCCGAATTTTTTGAAGAACGTGTACACCTTAAAAAGACTTCGCAATAATTACCTTTTTGACTCGCCACTAAATTCACCGGAAGAAGCCATTGCACTATTTAACTCTTACTCTACTGTTGTGTAAAGAACATCTGAATGATATTGATCTGAACTCTCCAGAGTAAATAAACACTTCTTATCCAGCATTCATTCATAAACATAAGCATACAGCATTCCACAGGCAAACAGGAAATGAAGTGTGTGCTCTTTCTCAAATTTAACACCTTGATTTATTAAAAGTAATTCTTTTATCACGTCATGTCAGTAGTTTAAATTTCAGTTCTGAGTAATGAAAAGTATATGTTCATACATACACACCAACCACTTTCAACTCTCCAGAGTAAATAGAAATTACGAGCCATTCTTAAACAAAATATAATGTGACCAGACACGTTCTGCCAGGGCAGCAGGAAATTTATTGTCTTCTCTCGCTCGAATTGGCTTATTCAAAGTAATTTTTTTATCACGTCATGTCAAACATTTACGTTTCAGTTCTGAGTAATTACAAATATACGTACACGCATACATGCCAAACAATAATGATATTCATACAGTGCTTACTTCGCGATTTATTGTTGTAATAAAGGTAATAGTGGTTTATTGATTTGTATTAGATAAACTATTTGAGCTAAAAATAGGGGTTTTCATGGTTATGTTAGTTACATAACTTCTACCTTGCACATGGATCAGTTTCGGCAAAATCTGAATTTTTGTCGTAGCGCGAATAGTATTTCATACAGATTGATACCACTTAGCGGGAATGCAATATGACAACACCGCAGGACTCCAATTGGTAGCTCGTCTAGTAGCGCTCAATGACAAACACCTTCCCTTTTGAAACACATAATAATCGAGAAGTAAGCTAGCTGCATTATCGGGGCGTCAAGAGAGCGGCTCCATTACAAAATAACATCTGGAGAACTTTATAAAAGACAATTAATTGGTAGAACATAAAACAGAACCATGTAAGTTATTAAAATACAAGTGGGTGACTCGGAGATTCAAACGTATCAAAGAAGAACCGCCCCTAGATCTGTTTCAAATTTTGCATTGCCAATGGTATTTTGTATGCAGAATCACTGAAAATGTTACAGAGGGCTTACGGTGAAACTATTTTATCAAAAACACTGCCTATGAGTGATACAGTGAATTCAAAAGTGGTCAAGATGTGGAAGATTTGCCTCGGTCGGCCATCAACGTTTCAACTGAACTGAAAATCGCTTAAGTGAAGGAAATGATGTCTGAAAATCGTCATTTAGGTCTAAGAGCAATTGCTACTGAACTTTCTGTGTATCATGAATCGATTCGTACCATTATAAACGATTGTTTAGGCATGATACGTGTTGACACTCGATTAGTTCTGAATTACTAATTTCCTGCAAAGACTCCGTCGCGTAAGGATCGCTGAAGACATGCTAGAACGAGCCAACTGCGACCCCACATTCATGGAAGGCATTGTAACAGGTGATCAGACGAGGGTTTACGAGTTTGACACGCAAACCAGTCAACAAGCTTCCGAGGGGCGCCCAAACCCAAAAGGGCACGTCAGCATCAATCAAAACTGGAAGTGGACAGTTTTTTTTTTTCTATTGTCGTAGTGTCGTGCACTCTGAATTCTTTCCAGTTCAAACGTTAAATGAAACGTCTATTTCAGAAACCACATAAGAGACAAAATATCAAAAAATGTGTTTTTGGTGGTACTGTACAATTTAAGCTAAATACATACTTTAGTGCAGAAATTATTTTCAGCCTTGAAAATAATTCGTTTATTTCAGAAAGAACCCAGGAGCCGTCGCTTAGGTTGTTTCTGCGGTAAATTTCACTCGTGACAGTTGGCAGCCTTGATGACATCACGTGTTTTGTGACTCGCTGTGACAATAACTCACAACTATCCTGTACGTGGCCACTCATTTTCCCCATGTGACAGATTTTGGAACCATAAAGCGTGTCTTGAGAAAGATGGACAGGATTTATACTCCTGATGAATGTGCAGTGCTCATGCTAAAAGCTAGAAGGTCTGGCCGATTTTCTGTATATCACCTTACATCAGACGATGTTCTCAGTTTCAAAAAGTGGTGGCCCAAATCATATAAGAAAAAGCCAAATTCGGAAGAAACATCAGACAAAAGTACCCAAAGAAAATAAGCAGCCATCCAAAGTGTCCAAGTACAAGCAGTTTCTGTACTAAAAGGACACTCCGGGAAAATTGGTAGCAAGCGAATTCATTGAAGAATAACATCTACCTTCACATTGCTAAAAACTGCCCACAGAGAAAGCTTATCATTTGGGGAAGGTATGTTTACTTTTATTTTACCAAGCTTATTTGAAGCATATATATATTAGCTAAACACTTATGTAGGTTATAAAAAATTGTAAAACCGGGTTTTTTAAAGTGAGATTTTTTGTTTTAGGTCCCAATCAAGAAAAAAAAAAGGATAAGACGATATAAAAAAGTTGTTGGATATGAAGCCTTCTATGACACTACCATCCAATGGCCAACAACTGACAAGGAGTTGCTAGGAGACTTGCCAGAAGCTGAATAAATGAATAACGCCAGATCTTTGTATATAGACATGCTGTAGCGTGTAGTCTATTTGTATTTTTCGATTTAGGCCTAATAAAAATACTCTTTCTTATACTTAAGTGTGTCTATTACTTACCTTTGATACCAAAACAGGTAAGAAATAATGGTTTGACTTAATTTCAATAATAATTGCAAAACAATCACTTTGGATACACTCATTTATTTCAGAAACCACCTAAGTGCAATTTTTTCAAAAATCTATAACTCAAAAACCTAAAGGAAGAAAAAATAAAAAAATAAATTATTTCAATAGCATGTTTTTGATTTGGTAAAAAAAATATTTGAAGGAGACTAGACGTACACATAAGCTGCAAAACATTTTTTTCTTATGAAAGAGTAGAGCCAGACTGAAAAATGCAATACCATAGCCGGGACCTGAAACACGGATCTTCTGGTTTCCGTCCAGCCGCTCTAACCATTTGAGCTACTATGGTCAACGTGCCAACATGACATTAAATTCTCCAACTGACTCGTGTTTCTCCCGGTAAACCACTAGGAGTTCTCATAAACACATGAGACAGCTACCTTAATGACGACTTACTATGCTGTAAGTACTTTAATTTTTCAGTCTGGCTCTACTCTTTCATAGTGCGTCCTACACACGGCTAGTGTGAAAGAACAATTAATTTTCCACTAATTGACCTAATAGGGGTCCGAACTATAAAGCCCGAGCGTTAGAGTACTTACAGCATAGTAAGTCGCCATTAAGGTAGTTGTCTCATGTGTTTATGGGAACTCCTGGTGGTTTACCGGGAGAAACACGAGTCAGTTGGAGAACTTAATGTCATGTTGGCATGTTGGTCATAATAGCTCAAATGGTTAGAGTGGCTGGACGGAAAAGAGAAGATCCGTGGTTCAAATCCCGGCTATGGCATTGAATCTTTCAGTCTGGCTCTACTCTTTCATAGTGCGTCCTACACACGGCTAGTGTGAAAGAACAATTAATTTCCATTTTTTTCTTAGTTTTCCGAAAGTTGAAAAAGTGCACTTAGATGGTTTCTGAAACAAATTGTTCAAATAGAGACTATTGTCTGAGCGTAATGCGGCTTTTGAGAGAACAAATTCGGCAAAGAAGACCAGAACTGTGTAAAGACAACTCATGGATTCTGCACCGCGATAGCGCCCCAGCTCACCAGGCTGTGAGTGTGAAGGAATATCTGGCCAAAAGCTCAGCAACTCTCACCGAGCAAACAGCGTATTCATCTCATCGCTCCGGCTGTCTTCTTTCTCTTTCTAAAACTCAAGTTATTACTTCGAGGCACCCGTTTACAGTCGATAGCAAAAAAAGGAGAATTCATTGTAAAATCGCAACACAACTTCCAGATGCACACTGGCGCCCTGTAAACAAACTAGGAGGATGGGTCAAAAAGTAATAACTCCTTTTTTTTCCTTAAATAAGTAAGTTATGTGAAAATTTTGAATTTGGCCTAATTTCTCACAACTTCTTCTCCAATCCCCTGCAGTAGTAACTCCTAAGTAAACAGGTGGCAGCACTGCATCCTCTTGCAAAATGGCTGACATCGACATTCGCATCAGACAGCGTTCTGTGATTGAATTTTTGACTACGGTAGGTGAAACGCCAATTCACATTCACGAAAAGCTAAAAAATGTGTATGGTGATGCAACGATGGATGTCAGCACTGTTAGACGATGGGTTCGTCGCTGTAACGAAGCTGAAGGGCAAACACCATTGGCAGATGAAAAGCGAAGCGGCGGGCCAGTGACTGCACTGACTCCATGCAACATTCAGCGAGTCGATGACATCATTCGTCGTGATCGCCGGGTAACAACAGGTGAATTGTGTCGCATTACCTCCCTCAGTAAAGGCAGAGTGATGACGATTATTCAACAACTGGGTTACTCAAAAGTTTGTTCACTTTGGGTACCAAGAATGTTAACCGCCCAAAACAAAGAAACAAGGAAAACAATAGCCTCCAAACACTTGCAGCGCTTCAATTTGGAGGGAGAGGAGTTTCTGGAAAAAATTGTTACTGGAGACGAAACGTGGGTTCATTTTTTTTGAACCTGAATCAAAGAGACAGTCAATGGAATGGCATCACATAACGTCACCGAAGAAAAAAATATTCAAAACTCCGGTCGGCAGGGAAAGTTATGGCGACAGTGTCTTGGGATGCAGAGGGTGTGCTTATGATTGATTTTTTGGAGCAGGGATGCACAATAAATTCTCTCCAATACGACAGAACTCTCAAAAAGCTGAAAGCACGTCTTCGCCGAGTTCGCATGGGGTGAGGTGGTGTTCCAAGTTCGGATAAAGCCCGCCTCGGTAGCGAAGATGGTAGCGTTTCTGCCTTACATTCAGGAGCTACTGAGTCCGAATCTCGGTCAGGATGAGTTACCCTGATAAAGTTTTTTCCGAGGTTTTCCTTTATCCTGAAAGATGAATGTCCGGTAACTGTAAGCTCTATGTACCCTGTACTTATTTGAACATCATTTCATTCATCGTCCGATGTGACTTAACATTGGAGGTTTTCTCTTATCCTGAAAGATGAATGTCTGGTAACTCTAAGCTCTATGTACCCTGTACTTATTTGAACATCATTTCATTCATCGTCTGATATGACTTAACGTTGTAGGTTTTCTCTTATCCTGAAAGATGAATGTCAGGTTACTCTAAGCTCTACGTACCTGTACTCATTTGAACATCATTTCATTCATCGTCCTATATGACTTAACGTTGGAGGTTTTCTCTTATCCTAAAAGATGAATGTCTGGTAACTAAGCTCTATGTACTCTGTACTTATTTGAATATCATTTCATTCATCGTCCGATATGACTTAACGTTTGAGGTTTTCTCTTATCCTAAAAGATGAATGTCTGGTAACTAAGCTCTATGTACTCTGTACTTATTTGAATATCATTTCATTCATCGTTCGATATGACTTAACGTTGGAGGTTTTCTCTTATCCTGAAAGATGAATGTCTGGTAACTCTAAGCTCTATGTACTCTGTACTTATTTGAACATCATTTCATTCATCGTCCGATATGACTTAACGTTGGAGGTTTTCTCTTATCCTAAAAGATGAATGTCTGATAACTCTAAGCTCTATGTACTCTGTACTTATTTGAATATCATTTCATTCATCTTTCGATATGACTTAACGTTGGAGGTTTTCTCTTATCCTGAAAGATGAATGTCTGGTAACTCTAAGCTCTATGTACTCTGTACTTATTTGAACATCATTTCATTCATCGTTCGATATGACTTAACGTTGGAGGTTTTCGCTTATCCTGAAAGATGAATGTCTGGTAACTCTAAGCTCTATGTACTCTGTACTTATTTGAACATCATTTCATTCATCGTCCGATATGACTTAACGTTGGAGGTTTTCGCTTATCCTGAAAGATGAATGTCAGGTAATTCTAAGCTCTATGTACCCTGTACTTATTTGAACATCATTTCATTCATCGTTCGATATGACAACGTTGGAGGATTTCTCTTATCCTGAAAGATGAATGTCTGTTAACTCTAAGCTCTATGTACCCTGTACTTATTTGAACATCATTTCATTCATCGTCTGATATGACTTAACGTTGGAGGCTTTCCCTTATCCTGAAAGATGAATGTCAGGTAAATCTGAGCTCTATGTACCCTGTACTTATTTGGACATTATTTCATTCATCGTCCAACATGACTTAACGTTGGGGGACGTAAATTACTAAAAAAATTTAGGATGACGCTTATGCTTGATTCTTTTTATTGAAGCCGAAGAGTATTTAATAATTTTCAATAATTTTGTGGTTATTAATTTTTGTAACAAATTTTGCCTCGTCTAGTTTTTGTCGAAATATGAACTTTCTTCTCTCATAATCGTGTTCTCGAATTAAGTGAATTTGTTTAAAGAATTTAAGAAATAATTATTAATTTGATTCTTTTTTACTTACTCTTTATGGATTAAACGTGCAATATTCACATATTAAATAAACTTGTCCAGTTTTTTACCAGCACTTAGATAACAAGTTTTGTTTCTTCGGCGTCTTTTCACAGAAGAGCTTAATAACACTTCTTGTATCTTTGGCGTTGGTTTTTGAGAAGCACATAATTATTGAATACTTCTACAAGCCTATGAAAAGCAGAAAAGCATGTCTTGCCCTTTTGGCGACATCTTTTGAGAAGGACATAATAACACGTCTTGCCCCTTTGGCGTCTTTTTACAGGACAAGATTGTTGAACTTCGTTGCCATAACCACCACGACTAAACGCATTTTTAAACATCCGTATCTTTTTTTTCTTTTTTTCAATTTACGTCCTCCAACGTTGTCATATCGGACGATGAATGGAATGGGTGAAATGCACAAATGTGTCCAGGGTCAATGAAGCTTAGAGTTACCCGACATTCGTCTATCAGGAACAGAGGAAACCCTGGGAAAACCTTTTCCAGGTAACTCACCCTGACCGAAATTCGAACTCGGGACCTCTTGAACGTGAGGCAGACACTCTACCGAGGCGGGCTAAACATCTGTAAGTTTCACTATCACACGCCTATCTTTCACTCACTGATCTCGTTCACATAAGAAATATTGAAACACTTTTAACCACTTCTTTTTAAATAATGTTTAAATAAAATTTAAAATGACATACATAAAAATAATTAAGTTGGGGGCTTATAAATAAAAACAAGTGATTCATACACTAGCCGTGTGTAGGAGAAAGTATGGAAGGGTAGTGAGAAATTCAATGCCATAGCCGGGATTTGTCCGGTTGCTCTTAACCGTTGAGATACAGCTGCCAACATGCGAGCATGACACTAAATTCTCCAACTGACTCGTGTTTTGCCTGGTAAACCAATAGAAGTTTTCAAAAACACTCCAGGTAACTACCTTAATGGCGAGTTACTATGCCGTTAAGTATTTTAAGGCCCGGGCTTCATAGTTCTGACCACTACTTCTTTCACACTAGCTGTGTATAGAACAAAGAATGGGAGTACTTACAGCATAGTAAGTCGTCATTAAGGCAGTTGTCGCATGTGTTTATGAGAACTCCTAGTGGTTTACCGGGGAAAACACGAGTCAGTTGGAGAACTTAATGTTATACCCGGGTCTTAAATTACTTACAGCATAGTAAGTCGCCATTAAGGTAGTTGTCTCATGTGTTTGTGAGAACTCCTAGTGGTTTACCGGGACAAACACGAGTCAGTTGGAGAATTTAATGTCATACCCGGGCCTTAAAGTACTTACAGCAGAGTAAGTCGCCATTAAGGTAGTTGTCTCATGTGTTTATGAGAACTCCTAGTGGTTTACCGGGAGAAACACGAGTCAGTTGGAGAATTTAATGTCATACCCGGGCCTTAAAGTACTTACAGCAGAGTAAGTCGCCATTAAGGTAGTTGTCTCATGTGTTTATGAGAACTCCTAGTGGTTTACCGGGACAAACACGAGTCAGTTGGAGAATTTAATGTCATACCCGGGTCTTAAAGTACTTACAGCATAGTAAATCGCTATTAAGGTAGTTGCCTCATGTGTTTATGAGAACTCCTAAGTGGTTTACCGGAAAAAACGCGAGTCAGTTGGAGAATTTAATGTCATGCTGGCATGTTGCTATTGTAGCTCAGTGGTTAGGAGCAACCAGACAGTCCGGAAAATCATGGTTCAAATCCCGGATATGGCATTGAATTTTCAGCCTGACTCTGCCTTTCCATGTGTTTTATGTGTTTGATAAACTTACAAAACCTGATTGCTATGTGATGACTTTGAAATTCATTTTCTTTGTATGCAGAGGTGTAAAGAAAAAAGAAGAACCACTTTTAATGGAACTGTACATTATACTATACTGTGCATTTCATTTGTCATGAAGATATTTTAAAAGTGTAGTGTATTCAAAATCGTTAGATATTTTTTAAAAAAGTAGACATTTTCTAAAGCTGGTCTGGGGTGGGAGACTGACTTCAAAATCTTCGTCTTGCACCCTTGAAATTTGCTAACTTAAATAATAAATTTGACATTTAAGTGTTCTTGTTTTGTTACCGTTCCATAAAAGTGCTTTTTTCTTTTAAGATTCAAGGCTCATAAAACATTTATTTTGGTTAAAGTTTCAATGTAATTGCAATACTTCCCTTATGGCTATACTAAAAGGAAAGTAACATCTGAATTTTCGAGCTAAGTCTTAATTCTAACAAAAGGCAGAAAATGGTGTCTTTCCCCAACATGATTGGTCTAAATGGAACATACATCCTTCAGACCAGATTAAATTTACAGTGCTGTGAATAGTCTCCCTTCATAAAGCGCTTCAATAATTCTAATAATTTCTTGCTGCATTGAATATTTATCATTAGACAAAGTATGAAAAGGATAAAGACATTATCATATCTAATATGAATGCTGAACAGTAGGCAGATGACTGCCGGTGACTTTTGAAAACAATGTCAAGGTATAAAAGTAGTCAAAGTGCTCTCGCAAGAAGAGCAGTATTTACTTTGTCAATCACGTACCTATTTAAACAGTTCTCCCTCTTAATCATTTTAACTCCACAAGTGTCTAAAGCTAAGTGTAGCTCCAAATAGTATACACTTATTTTCGTATTACTCAAATTGTTTCCTCAATTCTATTTATCTCATAAACTAAAGCGTTTTGGGCTACAACTCAAATATTCTAATAATATTAGACGTTCATATGTTTCTTCGCCCCTTTTCTTTTCAAAA